>JAKCPI010001711.1:0-254930 GCA_023213315.1 Euborellia annulipes | reverse complement strand
TATATTATTAAATTACAATGCCATTATGTGCGAATAATTTATGCATGGCGAATATTCAAATGGAAACCTTACAACAATACGATCCCAACTAGGTTTCAGGCTCTGAAGGCAGCTTTTAATTAAAATCACCTGAACTGAACGAAGGGATGGGGGACCAGGAATTTCTCTCAACTAACAAACAAATAAATCAATAGGAGAGATTTTTAAACTCGTACTCGTTTTTAGATCTATTAATCATCTATTCAAAAATATAATTTAACTAACTCGAAACAACCCTTTCTAAATGGAATTATAACTAAATTTATATTTCCTTTTTTTTTTAAATAAAAAAAAGGCTAATTAATTTTACTAGAAAATCTTAGATTATTTTCAAATTACAAATAGGAAATTATTTCGTAAAATGTATAATTTAAATGTTAGCCCTACTTCATTTTTCAGAGAAAGCTTAGTTAAATAACAAAGGCCAACAAAAAAAACACCTTTTTTTGGTGAATTGTATTTAGAGCTATTACTCTACTATTCTAAGTATATATGGGTAGCGCTGATTCCAAAAAGCCAATAGATTTTCCCCAACTAGCTCTAGTTTCAGAGATAATGTGAAAATTAAATTTTTAGAAAATGTGCTCTAAAGCGGTTTAATGATCTCAACTGACTATTTAATTACTACCATCTGTAACACTTGACACCTAGGCTGTCCCAAAGAAGAGCGCGACGAGCGCTCGAAACCTCGACAGTATAAATTTGTTTTTTATTTTTCCTTGGCTGACTCCATTCCATTAAATTATGGGGGTGATTTAGTGGTGCAAAATATGGCTAAAAGTTTAGAAAAATCGAATTTTTTTTCAGTTTTTTCAGCTTTGAATACCCCTAAAACAATTTTTACATTCAAAAAATATATAAATTATTTACCATATTCTATAGTTCTTTCCAAAAATCTTTTATTCGTACAAATTTGTTAATTACGTATTAACGAAATTATATACAAAATAGTTACTAAAAGCCTATTAAAATTTAATTTTCTCTATATCTCGAAACTGGAGCTGATAGAGCAAAACTGATTCTAATAATATTTTTGGAATCAGGGTTACCCATATATCCAGGAATGGCTCAAAATACCCCGTCTGTGTCTGTGTAATTATAAAGTCTCAGAATTGCAAAATTTCAATGAAGTAAGTCGTAAGCCACTCAGACCTATATCAAGCCTATTTTCCTCTCTGTTTGTCTTAATAAAAACGTCCATAATTCTTTTTTCTGTTTATTTTGGAAATCACTTCTCGATAATTATAGAATTTTGAAATTAAAGTCATCCTAATAAATCTAATTAGATTCTCCTCTAGAGATGATAGACCAGTCAATGAGAATGACTTCAATGAGTCCACAAAAGTGGATCCCGCAAAATGGCCTGTCTTTCTCTCTTTTTCTCTTTCGCAGAGAAAATTGTTTCAAAAAAGAGAAATATGTATCGTTGAGATCAGACAATAAATTGAATTTGAATTTGAATTTGTGTGTCTGTATTCAAATTAAAGTAAGAAGAAAATGAGCTACAAGGTTGAAATTGTAAATATATTTAAACATGGTAACCCCCTAAATCGTGAAAATAATCTTTTGATCAAAATCTTCCAAAAAGTTCTAGTACTTTACTGATGTTCTTTTTCGTTTTTCTCAAAATACGCTCAAACGATTTTGATTGAAATCCATAAATCAATAATTTTTTAAATCCTCTTTAAAACGTCTATTCTCATTTTGCCCTTAAAATTTTTTGAAGCAAACTTTGCTCTTGTACTTCATAGGAAAGATACTAGAATTGGTATCATTTTTTTCCATTATGTCAGAAACTAAGTATGTCTTAACACAAAAAATTTGGTGTGACAACACAACTTTCAATTTTTGAAGGTAAGAGAAAGATGTGAGCTGTGATTTTGATATATTGCTTTTATTTTATCAGAAAATGTCCGTCCAAAATTTTTTTTATAATATAAACCAGGATTTCATAAATTCGTTGCTTGCTGATATGAAACTCAAATTTTTCGATTAATTGTTCCAATTCTTGAACCACTAATCGAAAATTTAAATTCCCTACTATCAAACAATCGTAGATTACATAAAAAGTAATCCCCTTCTCTTATACCTATTTAAATAATATTATTGTAATCTATTTTCTTTGATGTATTTGATTATACTCTTATTCTTTGTTTGGAGAGAAAACAAAACTGAAAAAAAGAGAAGGCGTTGATTCGGAAGCAAAGTGGACGCCTTGTTTATTAAAGCTTATTCAGAGAAACCGACACCCACTCGATGAGAAGTATACACTCGAAAACAACGAGTGCTCCCCTATGAACCCAACCCTAATTCGACAAACAGCCCTAAGCGAAATTATCTATGAATATAGAACCTCTAAGAGAAGAATTTTTTTCTTTATAGATAATTTTAATTTCAAAAATTTCAGACCATTAAGACTGGTTTAATTTTGAACTTAAAAAAAATTAATTAAAATAAAAAAAAAGAATTTTTTTACACCGTGGGGACTCTGGTTCCTTTCCCGTCCTAAGAGAGAAAAATTTATTTTATTCAATTGGCTAGCATTCATTTGAAATAAATAGGAATGGTGTTTAAATGGCTATATATGCCGATAATGACCTTAAAACAAATGAAAAAATTCTTTACTCATTACACTGAATACAATAAAAAATCTGGTGTGACTGGTCGCACCTTTGGTAAGAGAAAGTTGTGTTCTGTGCTTGTAACATCAGATTTTTTGTGTCGAGATATATTTAGTTTCCCCAATATTAAAATTTGAGATGTAAATTTATAAACATGGGAAAGTATTTATATTTTGTTACCATTTCTCCTATCTTTCCTATGAAGTACAAGAGTAAAAAAGAGTTCAAACAATTTTGAGAGCAAAATGTGAATATTTTTGAAAGAACAACTAATAAATAATTGATTTTTGAAATTTAATCAAAATCGTTAGAGCAAATTTTAGAGAAAATCGAAGAAAAAAAAACAAACTGAAATAGTACTTTTGGGCCGATTTTGTTCAAAAGCTTCGTGCCACATCGAATTTTTGACATGAATCCAATACTTTCTATATATCGACGCTCTAATTAGCAAAGTGTCTAACTCCACTTTTTTTTCGAAAATCATTTTTTTGTATTTTCTGTTGAAAAATATCATCTCCTTATCCCCTGAACTGGGTAAGAGCGTAATTCAAATTTTTCAGTTCGAAAAGTTTTTTTTTTTTTTTTTTTTTTTAACTTCACACTTTTTTCTCATTCACACTCACACTCACACACACTTCACACTGTCTTTTCGCAGCTCAGGCCCTATAAGACATTTACGATAACCGTTATTTATGAATTTATATATATTAGGGTCCAGGCATTTTATTTAAGCCATCTGGTATCCAGAAGTTCGAAAAGTTGCCGCACGAATAGTGTTTAACAGTGGCTCTAACAATGACAATGAAATGTTTTTTGGCTCTCCTGAAAAATAAACAAAAATGGAGTTAAGCACTTTACTAATTAGAACGTCGATATATGTATATTAACATATACATATAGGTAAGAGAAAGCAAAATGTCATGTAAAATTTTGAAATATAGCTTACTTATTCTATAGAAATTAAAAATTTTTGGATTTGCATTAATTTTTGAAAAAGACTGAATTAGGTCTCGGAGGTCAATTGCCTCTTCATTCAATTTATTGCAATTATAAATCCCATTTGGGATTTCGAATATAAGATCCCTCCCATTAAAAAACATAAATGCTTTTCAATAGACTGAGTAATTAGGGGTGAATTTTCCTATATCTCCAAATGAGATCCACACTTTTAAAGTTAAAATTTTTTATATTTGTGGAAATATTTCCAAATACGTGCTGAGAAATCAAGAATCTAGATTAATTTGAAAATTAGACAATTATTTGAAAAATATTTTCTTTTTTGAAATTATAGAGGTAACTACTTTTTGTTGTAATTATTCCTTCATCTTCTTCTTATCTTCACCCCCCCCCCTCCAATAATTAAAGTTAAATGTATGTACACTTGATTTAGAGTTTTGGAAAAGTGGAATCATTCGGAATTAGGTGCAGTTTCCTTTTAAATCTCGGCCACATCACATATTATGTGTTCTTATAACTCTATAGAGTTAGGTAATCCTAACTATATAGCGATAATGTACTCTTGTCTTGCAATGTGGGCAGATCCACTTAAGTAAATGATTTAATTTAAGGACAGACTACTCTAAAAGATGTAGTATTGTTATGATTATTTTATTTGTTAGGCTAAGATTTTCTGAAATCCTTGAGGTGTCTTTGCCTTACCGTAGTCACCAATTAATTATACATGGTTAATGTTTTCAAACTATCTATAATAATAATCTTTATCGAGATATGAACATTATCCCAATTTTTTTCGTTTCTTCTTGTTAAAAACATTTTAATAAAGTCTTATACATGTATAATATACTTTACATGTCTCTCATAATGGTATATAATATTTCATGGTTCAATATCCATACTAGAATTGCTCTGCTCTAATTAGACTCCTCTGTCAAATTTCTGCTGGTCATTTTTCTGAGAAATCCATTTAAAACAAAACTTGTACAGATTTCGTAACAGCAGGTGGACATTTGCAAGTCATTATTATTGTGGGGCTCATTAATTTTCTTGATGATTTTTCGGCATTCTTTTCAACTCCACTCAACGCGTTCTGGTTCATTTTATATCCATTATTATAGACCTTATAGAATATAATAGAAACGTTATAAATGTTTAAAAATTTTCAGATTTCATAGTGAATAAATATTTTAAATCTTTTTTTTGATTTAAAAATTAATAAATGACAAGAAACACTTTAAAAATTTATCATGAATCGAAAATATAAAATTGACTAACCGCGTTGCGCGCTTTCGACATGTTTAGGCCAGAGTCTTTAATAAATAGGTTTGCTCTTCCATCTCGACAGAATAAAATAGTGTACAATTGCAATGAAAGTCATCTGATTGAAAACTATTTTTGCTTTTATTCTTTCTTTATATAAGATCGATAGACTGTCCTAATATTAGCCAGGCGCGGGTTCACAGAATGGAGAGGGGACGATATTTTTTTTGTAAAAGCAAGAAAAATACGTATCTTAAAGGCATAGGTTTCTAAATACGGACTAAAATTTGTGAAAAAAATCCAAATTTTCTCAATTTTTATGGCAAAAATTTTATGGCAAAAAATTAATATCTGTAGATTTTTACTTCCTATTACCTATATATGTTAATATATAGGCCTATATAAAGTAAGTATTGAATTCATGTCAAAAATTTGATGTCGAGATTTTGATGGATTTACAAGTTTTGAGGTCCCCTGAGTTCAAATAAGTGGTTTTTGCATCATGGTCTGTGTGTGTTCAAATTAAAGCATGAAGGAATTGAGCTAGTAGGTTGAAATTTTATATTTAAGTTAGGCAGCCCCCTTAGGCGTGAAAATAAGCTTTTAATAAAAATCGGCCAAAAAATATTAGTATTTTACTGTTGTACTTATTTTCAATTTTCTCAAAATTCGCTCCAACGAATTTGATTAAAATTCATAAATCAATTATTTGATTCTCTTTAAAATATTTATTTTCATTTTGCCCTTGAAATCTTTTGAAATATACTTTACTCTTGTACATCTTTTTCAGCTGTTTGATTTAGTAAATATTAATTATATAAATTTTCTTCAAGGGGCAAAACGTGATATAGACCTATATGATTTCTTAATTATTATTATTATTATTTTTTTTTTTAAATTAAATAGTGATTTTTTTTATTATCAAAAGTTTTGTAAAAATGCTTTGCAAAAACCGAAGGCCTATATCAAAATTCTAATATTATACCTAATATTAATTTGGGCTGCTAAATTGAACAAAATATACTAATAATAATAATATTGTTTTTCTTATTTATTCATTACAAGCTAAAATGATGAATTTAAAAATTTAAAAAATTAATTTTTAACAAAGTAACTAACTAACTATTGTTTAACAAGCTTCGAACTACTACTTATAGCTTTTTCTAAATTGAAATTGGGGTTGAATGTTATGGCCTAATTTCAACTCACTTTCTTTTAAAAATCATTAACCTTTCTTTATTTGAAATATCTCTTTTGTTTAGATGTTTTTTTGTTATCACTTTTCTTATTAAATTATTGACAAAACTCATAAAAAATTCATACCTTGTGGCTAGATCACCACTAATTTTGTCAACAACTTGAATTTCCCATTTATCATTGTTTCCAGTATCAAGAGACAAGTGTGGTGGGGCGGTGTTAGAAATGAATGTTTAAATATTTTATTATTTGCCTCATCTCCAAGTTGTATGTGTTTGTGTGTGAATATATGTGATGCGGTCGAAGGTCGTTAGTTCCCCTTCTCACCCCAAAAACGAAATTCGTTCCAAGTCTGTCAAAGATCGTAACTAAACGTGAGGGGTTTGGGGGAGTCGTGTGCGTGTTGTGCCCTTTTGTACTAGACACGCGCGTGACATTTGCGTGCGAACCAAGACAGGTGTCTGTCTGTCTGCATTTCTTTTCTGTTTGGGGGGTGGTGGTCGATGTCATCGTCTTTGAAGGATGCTTCATCCACCCCCACCGGCAGTCGTCCTATAACCTTCGAGAAATGATTCATATGAATGTCGACGCCGAAACAACACGCAACAATTTTTTTTTTCTCAACTTATTTCGAATCTAACAACTCTAGTTGGAAGTTATTTCGAACTTTGATTTTCTGTCAGATTATCTTGTCACAATAGTTCAAAGAAGTATTCTTACAAGAAAGAAAAAATTATTTCAACCCATTCTCAGCAATATAGAGAGATTATCCATTGAAAATATAGTAGGGTGGGCAAAAAAAACTCATTTTTTTTTATTTCGAAGGTGTAATAGCGCGGAAAAGTTGCGAATTATATAGACAAAAAAAAGAAAAAAACTTATCAAAATCGGTTGACATTTTCCAGTCGCGCATAGGACCTAAAGTTTGACGAAATATGAAAAAACTTCATTTTTAAAATTTTCAAATTAATTGTTTTCCGAATACAATAGTTTGTAACGTTTTCAAAAGAGAAAAACATTGTGTTTTAATTTGCTTTAAGATAATTTGATATCTTTCGGTCGCGCTGCGCATAAGCCCCAAAATTTGCCAAAATAAGGAAAAAGTTACATTTTTTGAGTTTTTTTTATATCTTTAATATTCTTTTTTTTAACATAATAGTTACAGTATTTTTATTTTTGAATTTAAGTTTTGCTTTATTATGGGGTGAATTCAAAAATTAAAAAAATAATCGCAAAAATCCGAAGTTTTTTTCATATTTAGTCAAACTTTAGGACCTATGCGCGACCGGAAGATGTCAACCGATTTTGATAATTTTTTTCCTTATTTTTTTTTTTTGTCTAGATAATTCGCGACTTTTCCGCGCTATTACAACTTCGAAATAAAAAATTGAGCTTTTTCGGCCCACTCTAGCATATAGTTTGTCGAAAATATTTATTGTTTGCTTACTGGAAGATAGGCAACACAATTGACCAATCAAGAATTTAATTTAATATAACCTTGTAATAGATCATAAATACGCCTAAACTTCTATATTATTAAATCCACGTTTGGTTATTATTTTATAAATCTCTCTATATATACTATTACTACTATAATAAAATAAATATTCATATCTGAATATAATAATGATAAATAAATATTATATAAAAGATCTTTATTTATTTATGCTATTATGTTTTAATTAGAACATTGGCAAATTTGTTTTTACGTACAAACTAAAATACACATTATAATATAAACTAAAATAGAGAGATTATTAATTTTGACTGAATTTTGAAAAAGATAAAGCAAACACATTACTCTTATAATTTTTTTTTTTTTTTTTTTTTTTAAAGATTATTTAATGGATATTTTTACTTTCTTTTACCTATCTTTTAAAAAATGGGAAAATGTATGTATGTATGTAAATATGTATGTATATGTTCTATAGAAATCCACAATTTTCAATGAATCCATTTGAAATTAGTACACCTATAATACATGCTCTGGGAGTAAGTAGTAATAATCTGAATCTCTTAAATATTTTGGAAAATTAATTATAATCAAATTTCTTCAATATAGGAACACAAAATCAACAAGTTGGCTAGAAATTAGAGAGTCCTTTATGCTCTGTGAACCACTTCCTACCTGACTATGGGCTGGGGGTGGGGTATGAGCAGTTGAAAAGTGAAGAGAGCAGGTGACTGACCCTTTAAACAGTCATAAACAGACCCTTTTGTGCTGATCCCAATCGGTACCCTCGCCTCGCTTGAATATAAGATCCTTTCTTAACACTTGCATTCAACAAGAAATATCCCAAATTGAAACTTCTCCTGAAGCGAGCAATCCAGGGGCGCAGCCCCTAGGCCCGCCGAGTTTCACTATATTGATATATAGAGAGAAAAATTATGATTATTTCGATGTCGAGATTTTGATAGAAATACATTTTTTTAAGATTATCGATACAAGGTAATTCTAAATTTAAAAAAAAGGTACAGATTCTAAAAAAGTGAGTTCCTTACAATAGTCAGTCAGTAGTAGGGGGAAGTAGCCGATTATCGGTAGTGTGGTAATTTCAACCATACAAGCAAGATAAACATGGTCAACAGTGAATAAGATGTGAATTGTTCTGGATAAGATGAGGAAGGATAGAAAACTTTCAACTGTGAGCATTGCTCTTCAAAAGATTCACAACACAGTAGGCCTATATGTTTCAAATTTAGATCTTAAGATCTAAGTACAATTGTACTACCTTTTAATAAACTTTTTCAACTGCTTTTTCTCAAATGTTGTTTTCGGAGCTTATTTCCCTATCCGCTATTGGGGTACCCCATCATCCGATATTAGGAGCCCATTTTTCAAAAATGTAAAAATGGCAATTTTTTTTTAAAAAATAAAAAAAATTAAGTGATTGAAATATTGCTTCTAGATTGTTTAGTCTAACAAATAACAAAGTGTATTGTATTTAGAAATCAAAATATAGCCAAAAATCATGTTGCTAGTATTTTTTATGTAAAATAATAAAACAAAAAGTATCCGATAATCGGCTACCAGAAATGAAAGTTAGAAGAAAACGCAGCCAGAATTTTTTCTTTAAAAATATATTTTAACAGTTGACGTTTCGGAGTCAATTAATTATCACATTAGGCACAAAATAACTATATTGTATTAGTGATAGAAGAGGGAAAAGTATTTCTTGTACTAAAGACTTTTTCTAATGTTATATCCAAAATTGTTACCAAATACAATTCGAAATATATGTACATAATGACCACTAACAGCTCCGAGGTTGGCTTTGACCAAAGCCGAAACGTAAGCTGTTAAAATATATTTTTAAAGAAAAAATTCTGGCTCCGTTTTCTTCTCACTTTCATTTCTGATACAAATTCCACCAGCCATAAAATACCACTAATAATCGGCTACTTTCCCCTAATAAAATCTTGAGAAAAGTAAGATGTTAATTTGAATTTGAAATTATTTTTGAAAAAAAAAAAAAACTGAAAACTTACATCAGTAAAGTACTAGTACTCTTTGGTCGATTTTGTTCAAAAGGTTCGTGTCCCAGGGGAGTGCCTAACTTAAATGGTTTATTTTGAAAGTGGTGTAAGTCCATTTTCTATTGTTTCGAGAAAATGAAAGGTTATATAAACATATTTGTTTATTAAAGAATCTATTTACCGACCAATTTTCAAATGTACAAAACATGGGAATTTTTAAGAAATTTACCACTAGCTAGTTATATTTAAAAAATGTACATTAAATCAATCATAAATTATGTGATATCTCATTTTAAAAAAAATGGACTTACACCACTTTCAAAATAAACGGTCCAAATAAAAAATTTCAACCTTCTAGCTCTTTTCGTTCTTGAGATATTTTAGTCACACACACACAGTCCGAAAACCACTTTTTTGGACCTCAAAACGTGTATATCCATCAAAATCTCGACATCGAATTTTTGACATGAATCCAACTTTCTCTCTATTACATATATAGGTAAAAGAAAGCAAAAATATATTATATTCCCATGATTTTTTAAACAAAATTAAGATTAATCATCTCGTTACAAATTCAAAGGGTGCCCTTTAGAAAAAGATCTTACCCCCCTCTTGATTATTTTTCATGACAAGTGCAAATTATGCTGTTGTTGGCTTGATGGACATCAAATCTAGACTGCTTTGTTTTCATTGCAATTCGATGCCTTGGTCCTGTCGAGGTCACGTGCCCGAAAGATTTTCTGTCAGTCCTTCTTCCACCCTAACTTTTTTTCCCTTCCGCCAGGGATTGGGAGGGTACTAACCCACTCCCATTTCTAAAGCAGGGGTGTCCATAACTGATAAGCCCCATGAACGAGCAAGGCAAACTGGTGGTGTTGTGTTTATCAGTCGAGTGCAATCGCCACTCTCTTTCTCTTTACTCTCCTCTCTGAAATATTTAAAATAAACTATTGTAGATAAGCATTTGCACCCTAATTTTTTTTATATAAGGTTTTAGAAGATAATAAAATATTTTAAATTTTTATTATTATTATATTGGGGGAAATGGTTAGAATAAGACTTGAAAATCCTCGATTCATCTACTTATGGCGTGGTTTTCTTTCAACATCACATTGGAAAACCAAACATTTCGCTTATCTGTTCGACTCAGATTTTTATTAAAAAAATTTGGAAGATAAAAAATAAAATAGAGGTATAAATTCCTCTTTTAAATATTCCTTATTATTTTTATTTATTGGAATGAAGAAAGAGAAATTTCAAAATCTTTAAGCCATTGGGAGCAGGTTCGGATTCCAGGCAGTCCAATGATTATTTATTTAAATAATTTGGCTACCAAATGATATAAATAAATCAGGAACTTGGCAGCCAGGAAATTAAATTTAAAAAATCTTTTTTTTATTTTTTTATCAGCCACAAACAATATTCCCCTGATTAAGGTCGTGATTGGCGACCGAAACGTTAAATAAAATATATTTTTTTTATTTAATTCCCTGGAAAAAGGCCTGAACCCCAATATATATCCTATTTAAATAATGATAATTTTCTGTGGGAAATACACATTAGATTCTAATATTTCGTCTTCAGTCATTAATTAGTGTCAGCCTTGACACGTTGTGGTTACTCTGAAGAGTAAATCTCATGGGAATGATCCTGAGGTGGGTTTCCGTTTCCTTCCTCAGGAGGAGGCATCTCAAAAAGAGTTGTATAATTTATTGCCATGAGGTGGATTTGAACTCGAGTTGTATTCAACTCAGGATTATAAGCTTAACTGCTTTATCCCCTCGTTTAATCGCCTCCTCATTCCGATATACGACTTGTTTAAATGTGACTGGATTCCAATATACGCCCAAGTCTATTTTGACTAAGATGCCGAAAAGAATTGATTTTTTTAAGATTATAAATATTGACAAACTCAATTGATTAGATTTCTTTGAGGGATATTATTTAATTAATTTATTTTATTTAAAGAAACATCAATTTTTCTATCCATCCCTATTTGGACGTTGTTATGCATAAAGGAACCAAGCGCCATTATGTTCAATTTTAAGTTTAAGACCGCTATCTTGTAGAAAAAAGATCTACCTCTCTATGTAAATCACAACATTATTATTCTGTGCACTTTTTTTGTATAAAACAAGAAAAAAAGTCATTGGCATTGGGTTTGTTTACAAGTGTGCAAATGAAATGCCCTTTATTTCAGATTTAGGTTAATGTCGCTTGGTTCCTTTATGCATAACATCGTCCATTTATGAATGTATTAAATTACATTATTATTGATAAAATTATATTTTCTTTTAAAAAAGCTTTCAACTAGACACCAAATAAGCTTCAACAAATAAAAATTTTTATACTTGCCTAAAATGTCTTTTAATCAAACTTGTTCAAATTGATCCGGCTCTTTTTAACGCTCTTTTCACATATTATACGGCTAATAGTAATATTTACGTTTATGGACTTGTAAAGATACATCCATATCTAATGAAATTTGACCCTTAAGTATTCGATTAAAGAATATGAAACATAGTACATGCGAAAAAAAAGTTAAGAAAGTTAGTGACCGTTTTGAAAAATTTATTGGCGTATTCTAAATAAAAAAATCTGGTGTGACTGGCGCACAGCACACAACTTTCTCTTACCTTCGGTAATCGAAAGTTGTGTACTGTGCTTGTCACACCAGATTTTTTGTGTCGACATGTATTTAGTTCCCGACAGTACGGAACATTTGAATTCAGATGTAAAATTCATAAGTATGGGAAAATATTTATATTTTGTTACCATGGCAACCATTTCTCCTATCTTTCCTATGAAGCACAAGAGTAAAGTGGTCTTCAAACAATTTTGAGGGCAAAACGAGAATATACATTTGAAAGAGCATCTAAAAAATAATTGATTTTTGAATTTTAATCAAAATCGTTGGAGCGAATTTTGAGAAAATCGAAAAAAACTGAAAAAGTACATCAGTAAAGTACTAGTACTCTTTGGCCGATTTTGATTAAAAGCTTATTTTCACGCCCTAGGCGGGTGACTAACTTAAATATAAAATTTCAACCTCATAGCTCAATTCCTTCATGCTTAAAATTGAACACAGACACACACACACACACACACACACAGACAGACACACAGACGGACCATGTCGCGAAAACCACTTTTTTGGATTCAGGGGTCCTCAAAACGTGAAGATCCATCAAAATCTCGACATCGAATTTTTGACATGAATCCAATACTTTCTCTCTATATATATATTACATATATACATAGTTAAGAGAAAGTAAAAATTGAAGGAGGTATATTGAGTGTTGATAATCAAAGAGAAAGAATGAGCAAGCAGCTAGTTATATTTCAATTTATTAACAAACCATAGTCGACGTTTCGGTCACATATGGGACCATCTTCAGGGCCAGGTTAATGTCTGAAAAATATATTAATCCTCGCCAAGTTATATTGGGCATACACAATTGTAAGTAGCTCAATCATGATAATGTCTAAAATTTTATTATTATCATACCATGGACAGAGTCTGTCATGGACAGAGAGGATAATTATAAAATGTGAGGCATTATCATGATTGAGCTACTTACAATTGTGTATGCCCAATATAACTTGACGAGGATTAATATATTTTTCAGACATTAACCTGGCCCTGATGATGGTTCCATATGTGGCCGAAACGTCGGCCCTAGTTTGTTAATAAATTGAAATATAACTAGCTGCTTTGCTCATTCTTCCACCCATTTGAATATCAACATTAAGCTATACAGTATACCTCCTTCAAATATTTTATATCATTGACAAACAAAAATACTCCCAAAGGACGCCATAAGGGGATGAGGTCCAATTTTAAAAAATAAAATAAAGAATGCGAATACATTTATTATATATGATTCATAACGACTTGTGGAGTGCGAAGATTAGATTTTTCTCTTGAGAGAAGGAAGAATGTCTCTCTGGCTGGCTGATCGCTTGTTGAATGAGCCGGGGATGAGAGAGAGAGAGAGAGAGAGAGAGAGAGTGAGGTGGTGCACTTGTAGGGGAGCCGAAGTCGGCTCGAGAGGTGTCTGCAGAGTAGATAGTAAAGTCGACCAAAGCTTGTTGAGAGCACGTTTACGTAGGTACATGTCTCTCGCTGTCTGGTGCTCGAGCGAGCGAGAGCCACGTATTGATCGTCACGCGTGGAGAATCCTTGGCGACTGAGCATGCGTATTCAGTGACATGTGACTCTCCTATGGGGGTGAACATAGAAAAATTGCTAAGCGGGGGTTGAAAGATGCGAACCTTTTTTTCCCCTTTTTCTAAAATCTAGATATACCACTGGTATGTTAGATTAGAATAATATCAATATGTTCTTCTTTTATTCGGCCAGGCCCGCCGGTAAATTGTTTTATTTATTGTTAAAAATTATACTTGGATATGGCTGAAGGGTAACTATAGGCTTATTCAGAAGATGACAGTCAACAATAAAACATATTTTAATTTTCTCTGTCGTCGTTTCAAACGTTCATCATCAGGACCTATGGTCAACAAAATTCATTCATATATAAGACAGATTTAGCCCTCGAGATTGGTGTAATTGGTAGCGTGCTAACCTTTTATACCCAGGGTCGCGGGTTCGGATTCCAGGCAGTCTGATGATTTTATTTAAGCCATTTGGATACCAATTGGCTTAAATAGAAATGCCTGGACCTCCAATAGATATTATCATATATAACGGTTATAGTCAGAGTCTTATATGGCCTGAGCTGCCGAAAAGACTGTGTGCATGTGTGTGTGAATGGGGAAAAAATGTGAGTGTTAAAAAAAGACATATTTACATTAAAATAACAATATGTCATAGTATAATTACTTACAGATGGAATAGTCATAAGCTCAGATTGATACAATTCGAAATGTTCATATATATAGAGGTCTTATATAGGCTTAGCCAGGGGGGTTTTGGGGGTTCAACCCCCCCCCCTCCCCCAAGGAACCCAAGCCATGACTAGATATTTAATATAGGATAAGAGAAAGTAAAATATAATAATTTACTATAGCTAAAAAAAAAACCAAAATGATTTATAAATACCCTAAAATAATCTTAAATTTTTGAAAAAATTTTCTTGAACCCCCCATCAAAAATTTCTGGCTACGCCAATGAGGTCTTATATATGAATAAATTTTGTTGATTGTCTGATGATGAACGCATTGAGTGTTCTAAACGTCGACAAAGAAAATTAAATTCTTTTATTGTTGGCTGCCTCCTTATCATATTTTGTTTATTGTTAAAAGTTGCCATCTCAATTTTCATTAGAAAGTCTCCCGGTAGTCATCGGTACAATTAATTAATTTAAATATGTTTATAATTGTATACTGACCTCAGTATCTGAGGGCAAAATAAAAAAAAAATTTATTTATCTTTTTTTTTTAAATAAAGTATTTTTTTTAATTTTCCTTTTTCGGCTCATAGTGTCATTTAAGCCTAGAGACGTTTCACACGCTTATTTCTCTGGGCCTTCAACCCTTTGTTAAAATCATCATTAAATTTTTTTACTTTATGAATTATAAAATGGAAAAATTGATAATCCTGCTCCTTTATGGCTGGGCGCACACGGTCGATTTTTAGTCGAGCGATAGTTTATTCGATGGACATAAATGCATTAAAAAATCGAGTTGATCTGCAGTTGTATCGTGTGCGAACTTACATTGAACTTAATTGCATTTATATCCATCGTTAAATACCTCGACTAAAAATCGACCGTGTGCTCCCAGCCTTTATGTTCGACAAAGCTCGCGCCTTCAAACTATCACATAGGCCACCATCCACACGCAGCACTACAAAATCGATTTCCATCAATACATTTTGCATATTGGGAGAGGGAATTTCGGAAAATAAAATACCAGTTATTATTATTATATTAAATTAAATCATTAATTTTAATAATTTTAAATTAATTATTGAGTTTTTAATTGTAAAAATACAAATTATTTCGTTATACCTCTCTCATTTATTTTCTAAATTTCGAGGTTTTTGTTGAAATTTAATGTTAATATAAATTTTTTGTTTGAGGGAACGGAGGGGGGTGGGACTGCTAATAGTCCCTGCCAAGGGTCTCCCTTCATAATTACTAATTTTGAAAACCAAAGAACTCTATCTCCCGTCTTTTTTTATTAAAATCTTTTCTTTTTGGACAAATAATTCTTATCTCTCTATAAATTATTTGTTTAAATAATATTTTCATGCATCTAATATAAACATATATTGAATTTTTTTTAAAATTTTGATATGAAATTTTTAATTTCTTTATTTTACATCGCCATAAAATTGTCCTAAATAATTCCGAGACTCATTTCGTAATAATGATAAGCTATAAAGTTAAAATTATTATGAAAATATTCATAAGTAGTCTTCATTTTTTTCCTTCAATATATATATATTTAATGCATACTTTATTATTCATAAAATTTATATAACTAGTTAATAATTAAATGAATAGGGTAATTTTTCATGAATTTTAAAATACAATTTTATTTCTTAAATATAATGACCACCATCTTGGGTATGTTTTTTTATGATATTCTGATTAGATAAAATAAGGGGCGTTCAATTATTAGGCATATTTCCTTAACCGTTTGTTCTATATTTAATATCCAACAAATACAATCCCATTTTCATTTTAACCATAAAAGATTTTAAATTGGTATCTTTCTCAGTGCTAATAACACTAGTAAATAAGATGTTATCCCTCGTTGTATTAAGTTGTAATCAGGAAATGAAAGATATTCAGTCAGGGAAACAAAACATTATTTTTTTTTTTTGACATACTTTCTCAAAGTCAAAACTAGGAGGATGAAATTTTATATTTAATGGGCGTAACTAGGGGGGTGCCGGAGGAGCCCAGTCCCCCCTCTCCCCCAGAAAGCTCCCTACCCCAAGAAAAATTGAGAAACTATGGGGCTTTCCCCCGGAGGATAGCTGGTCCCATGGCCAGGGGGGGGAGGACCACACATTCACACAGTCTTTTCGGCAACAGGCCATAAAAGACTTTGACGATTTTTTTTTTTTCTTCCCCCCCTTTTTTTTACAATTGAAAAAAAAAAAAACCCCCCCGGGGCCCCACCCCCGCCGCTTGGGATAGAGGTTACCCCACCCCCACCCCCCCCCCCGTGGGCGACTTTACGAAACCGTTATTATTTATAATATCTATTGGGGGTCCAGGCATTCTTATTTATCTCTTGAAACAGTTCCAGTTTCCCAAGTAACTTCCATATCCTTGCAAGCCATCCTTATTTAAGCCATTTGGTCAAAATATAAATATTTTTTCATGTTTATAAATTTTATATCTTGAATTCTAATATATCGGCGGAAACTAATGTATTAAATATGTATAATATAATATGTCGACACAAAAAATCTGGTGCGACAAGCACAGAATGAAATACCCCTGATCTCAGATTTAGGTTAATGGCGCTTGGTTCTTTCATGCATAACATCGTCCATATATCCTTCAGAAAACCAAACCAAGCCACGAAACAATATTATTTTTGCTCTAAGGGCCTTTGAAAAAAAATTCATATGTTCACATCAAAATATTTCGTTGACCTTCTTTTCACGAAAGATTGTAAAGATGACCCTAATTGCTATGAGCTAACTCAAAAAACCAACTCACTAACTTTTCAAAGTATCACCCCTCTTGTCCAGGAAGTGATACCATTATTATTGAATGAAAATTTCAATAAACAAATATCACTGATCGTCTATCGAAAAAGTCAAACCACTCAGAATAAATATAATATTCCATGATAAAAATTTTATTTGTCATTTAATAACGGCCAAGAAATATAAAGAGAAAATGAATGAAAACAAACAGGAAATGAAAAAAAAAGCAAAAATAAACAAGTGTGAAAAATGTTTTTAAATAATTCCATTAAAACTCTTAAAATGAAAATAATCCCATTTGTTCACTTAGCTGTTTTTTTTATTTTTCAAGCCTTTAATTCCTTTCGTTTTAACATTAACTTTAAAAATAAAAATGGAGTATTTTTTTTAATAGACTATTTTTTCTTGATTAAAAACTGAAAAAAATAATTTTCATACAAAAAAAAAAAAAAAAAAAAAAATCAAAAATTACAAAATGATATGCATTTTTTTTAATGGAAATATTTATATTTAAAAAAATCCGGCAGAAGCCTAACTTTATTATTTATTTAAATATATTTTTTAATTAGTCTTTTTGGCATCCTACGCCATAAAGACTCTACACGATATTCATAATTTAATTACGAGATATGTGGGGGTTTGTTTATCAAAAAATAATTTATCAGATATTTATTTATTTGTTAATTTAAATAACTAATAGGGCCTACTTATCAATAAATAGATTTAAATATTTTCTAGAGATAGAAAAAAATATCTTCACTAAACACCTGTTTTTTTATGGGTACACCTAGGGATGAAACGATACCACTGAGGTATCGATACTTCTACTCGATACTGGTATCGGTCACAAAGTATCGAGTACCTACTCGGTATCGATACTTACTCGTATCGGTCAATTTTTTCGTACAATTTAAGATAAGCAAAAACAGCACTAAGTACTTAGTGCCTATATTCTGAAGATTCGCAGGGACTTTCCAGCCAGGAGATTAAATAAAAATCTTTTATTTAATTTCTATTTGTCGGCGTTTCGGTGGCCAATCCCCACCTTCATCATCGGAGACCGAGTATGATAGTATTTTTGTACAAACCAAAGTAAAAAGAAATTGTATATTTAATAGCAATGAATATTAAAATACCTAAGATCGTGTATAATTGACAATATTCGCCCTGATGAGGTCGTGATTGGCGACTGAAACGTCGGCAAATGGAAATTATATAAAATATTTTTTTTTAATTTAATCTCTTGGCTGCAAAGTCTCTGCGAATCTTGATTAAATCTCCACAGCCATAAAACAACAAGTTCTTGAAAAAAACAACGACGACTAAGAAAAAAATCCTCTAGGGCTACCCAAAAATAATAATTTTTCAAGATGTTTTCCTGTTGAACACTCCAATAATAAAAATTAAAATACAGTGGGGCAAACCATTCCACTTATTTCTATTGTAAATAAGAACAAATGTACGTAAATGTTCTTCCGACCTAACTAATCAGCGCGTACGTGGACCGAGTACCGATACGAGTATTTTTGACCGATACTTACTTGGTACTCGATTCAAAAGTATCGATTCCAAAAGTACTTGGTATCGAAAGAAAAGTATCGAGTAAGTACTTGTATTTACTCGTATCGTTTCATCCCTAGGTACACCTATAAGAATTTTATCGAATTGGGAAATTAAATAATTATCTTCATTTACGTCATCATCCCCCACCCAATTAATAATATATATAGATATATTTTTCTATGTGGTCTTAAACTTGTGTGAACTTGTTACAGGCCAGGGTACCTCAAACTCACCTTCTGCCGAGCTTCAGTATAGGCAGAGAAGCCGACCTACTAACTACCTCGTCTCCGCGCTTCCTGGCTTCAGATCCAGTACCTCACATCTGGTAAGTAATTCTACATATATTTTAAATTATTAATCATCTATAATTTTAATTTATAATTTAAATTATATTCTTTAAAAAAAATCTATGGGAGAGACAGAATTAAACTTTTAACGTGAAATGAAATCATTCATTCTTTTTCTTGTTTATACTTATAAACTAGAAATATTAACAAGGATTGAAGAGGAAAGCAGCCAGGCAGGGAGCATCTATTAAATTAAATTTCTTTTACGCAAAACGTTTCGGCCGATTTAATCATGCCATCTTCAGTTGCATTGGAGTTACTAAAAATAGTAAATAGAGATGTCAACAGTCTGTTCATAAGCTTATTAATTTTACAATAGCCTATGTGTATAAATAACAATGTAAATAATTGCATATGATGAGAGTCTTTTCGAAGTCTCAATACTATTCCAATAAATGGTATGTTGTAAAAAAAATCTGATGTAACAAGGACAGAACACAATTATCGAAGTTAGGAGAAAGTTGTGTGCTGTGCGACGAGTCCCATCAAATTTTTGAAATTAAGATTAAAAAATCTGGTGTGACTGTCGCACAGAACACAACTTTCTCTTACCTTCGGTAATCGAAAGTTGTGTTCTGTGCTTGTCACACCAGATTTTTTGTGTCGACATGTATTTAGTTTCCGACAGAAGGGTACAATTGAATTCAAGATGTAAAATTTATAAGTATGGGTTCTTAATAACTAGTAGGCCTACTCTTTGGCCGATTTTGATTAAAAGCTTATTTTTCCGGTCCCGGGGGGTTTAACTTATATATAAAATTTCAGCCTCATAGTTCAATTTCTTCATGCTTAAAAGTGAACACAGACACACACACACACACACACACACACAAGAGACACACAACACACACAGACAGACCATGTCGCGAAAACCACTTTTTTGGATTCAGGGGACCTCAAAACGTGAAGATCTATCAAAATCTCGACATCGAATTTTTGACATGAATCCAATACTTTCTCTCTCTATATATATATTAACATATATATAGAGGTAAGAGAAAGTAAAAAAAGTTAGTGTGTGCTTAGTTCTGTTTCTTTTTATAATCATCATACTATAATATAAAGAGCTAGCGGCTGACTTCCTGTCCCTGTGTGTATATGCCTGTTTTCTCACTGATTGACTAGATTTACATGAAATAGAGCGGGAGAGAGAAATTTAAAATTTAAGTCAGTGAAGGAAATTTGAAACTTTAAAAATAGTGAGCAAGAATAAACTTGATGCGTTTGCTCGCCGAAGGCGAATATTTTTTTTATTTAAAAAAAAAAACACACTTTTTTTCCATTTACACTCACACACACACTCATTCACACAGTCTTTTCGGCAACTCAGGCCATATGAGACTTTTACGATATCCGTTATTGATTAATATACATATTGGGGATCCAGGCATTCTTATTTAAGCCATTTGGTATCCAAATGGCTTAAATAAAATCATTGAACTGCCTGGAGTCCGAATCCGCGACTTTTGGTATACGAGGTTAGCACGCCAACCCCTACACCAAGCCCCGAGACCATAATAGGAATATAAAATAAAAGGAAATTTTACTTTTCCGATACCAAAACACCAAAATTTTTCTTCCAATTTTATATAAAAAACCTATTCCTTTACTCTTCATATACAACTTCTTCAGTCTCGTAAATCTTCCCGTGTCAGGCGTAAATATTTTTTACCATTTGCCATCATGATAAAAAAGAAAATCTTTCCAAGCTGTCTTCATTCTTTATAAACATAATGATTAATTAGTGAATTGAAAAATCGAAATTAATTAAAAATAGCTAAAGACGTAAAAGAAAAATAAGAAATATATATATATATATATATATTTTTTTATTTCTGAATCAATAGAGATGTCAATCGATTGTTTTAAGTTGTTTTCTTTACCGTGATAGATAAAGAACAAATTTTGAAGGTTTCTATTGATAAGTAAATATTTTATTTACTATTAGACTATTTGTACACAAATCCGTTTATTTAGAAAGAGCTGAGAAAACCGTAGTTGACGATAAATCGTTTCTCCTCATTTTTACTGCTCCCTGCATACCGATTCACTCCTCTTGCGATCATCTAGGATTATAAATTTGTCAAATTTTGTCCTTTTCTGATGAATGATTCGAGTCACACAAGGCCTATATACCTCTGACCTCTATATATTTATGTATATACAAATGCACATGTTTTTGAATTTCCTGGGTGCTTATGAAGTGTATAGATATCTGCGATGGGACTGAGTATTGCTTTTTTTTAGAGCCGTTTCTATCCATGATTTCATTTAAAGAGTTGCATAACGTAGTGATTAATTTTTCTTGTTAAAAATTCCATTTGACATCATTTCAACAGTATTATTATTTTAAAATGACAAAATACTGTATAATAGGATTAAGTTTAAAAATAAAAAAAAATGATTTTTTTTTTAATGAAAAAATGAAAAATAGAAGAATCTAGTATTATTTTTCATTAGGAATATGTTGGGAGAGCCGAGCGCACAGCTTTATGACCTGTTATGTCTATCCATTTAATTTATTCGCTGTAAAGGGCGTTAGATAGATATAGAGAAAGGGAGAGAGAGAGATAGAGAGCAAACGGAAGCTGTGCTGTGGAACAGATGATAAGAAAAATAAAATCGTTATCAGCAGCCATCACCCTTTGTAGAGGGGGTTGCGTGCATGCGCGTGTGCGTGACGTCATCACGGGCGGATTAGGAATAGGAAGGCATCAGCCACAGGAGAGAGAGAGAGAGAGAGAGAGAGAGAAGAGGGATTGATAAGCAAGCGCAAGAAAAAGAGCAATGGTCCGGAAGTCAAACTGAAATGCAATACCCCCAAAGGGAACAACATGCACACTGTATTTAGTTCACCAAACCCATTCCACCACCCCATTAACCCCCTGGTCGACCAACCCCATACCACCATCATGCACAATCTGATTTATCTTTGGTGAGAGAGAGAGAGAATGAAATTCGCGATTTGATCATTTTTTTTTTTTTTTTTGAAAAACTTTAATTTAGAATTTATTTATAACCCTCAAGTATTCTGCCTTTTTATTGGTTAAAAGTACGCTGTTTTTGTTAAATAGAATAGAGTTCTGCAAATCCGGACTTAGATACTCCGGCATACCGGTTAATCCGGCGCATAGAAAAGCCACTTCTTCGGAATATTGCATTACCATATTATTATTATGTGTTTAGGGTAATCAGGCATTTTCAGAATGCCGATCCCGTTTAGGCTGGATTAGCGCAAGACTCTAATATATATATATATATATAATATAAAATTACTATCTCTTACCTCTATATATTTTGCCATTGAAATCTTCTGAAGAGTACTTTACTCTTGTAGTTCATAGGAAAGATAGAAGAAATGGTTGCCATGGTAACAAAATATACATTATGTTCCCAATCTTATAAATTTTACATCTTGAAATTAGAATATATTTTTAACTATTCCTAATTATTTTACATCATTTATTATAATCTTAAATCCGTTATATAAAAAAAAAAATTTATGCATACCTTTTCCAAAAAAGTTTTACATAAAGCCAGAAAGATTCTCTCCAAATATAAAAAATCTGGTGTGACTGATCGCACAGCACACAACTTTCTCTTATCTTTGGTAATCAAAAGTTGTGTTCGGTGCTTGTCACACCAGATTTTTTGTGTCGATATATTTAGTTTCCCCCTATATATTAGAATTAAAGATATAAAATTTATAAAAATGGAAAAATATTTATATTTTAACATTTTTACAACCATTTCTCCTATCTTTCTTATGAAGTACAAGAGTAAAGTGGTCTCCATACAATTTCGAGAGCAAAATGAGAATATAGGCCTACATTTTAAAGAGCATCTAAAAAATAATTGGTTTTTGAATTTTAATCAAAATCGTTAGAGCGAATTATGAGCAAATCGAAAAAAACTGAAAAAGTAAAGTAAAGTACTTGTACTCTTTGGCCGATTTTGTTCAAAAGCTTCGTGTTACATCCCAGGGGGATAGCTAATTTAAATATAAAATTTCAATCTCCTAGCTCTTCTCATTATTGAGATATATTGTTCACAGACACACACACACAAACAGACAGACAGACCATTTTGCGAAAACCACTTTTTTGGATTCAGAGGACCTCAACACGTGTATATCCATCAAAATCTGGACTTCTATTTTTGACATGAAACCAATACTTTCTCTCTAATATATTAACATATATAGAGGTAAGAGAAAGTAAAAATTCCAACAAAATCATATTATTTGTTGAGAAGATATTAACAAGTTGATTATGGTAAACTTTAAGATGTCTGAGGCAGGCTTCGTAGCCCGTATTATAACTCTAAATTATATTAGTTTTTAAATATACTTAATTTTAAATTTTAAATTTTTTAAATATCTTTAGATGTAATAATTCATTAGAATATTATTACGCTCATAAAATAATAAGAGAAAAAGTATAATTATTTTAGGTTAATATAAAATTGAAAAATAAAATAAAATAAACAATAATTTTTTATTTAATTAAATTATTTTTTATCCATTTTTTTTTTTTTTTAATAATTATTTCGTATACTGAGGACATTTGACTTAAAAATTTATATAGAGATTTGAAATACATCACATTGATAGCTTCAGAATTGTCGATTTTATTCATTCATTTGTTTAAATTTAACACTGGATTATATTGTTTATTTGGACCAATGAGAATGCAGCATTGATGTCACGTGATTTGATTGTTTAGCCGTCGTCGCGCCGCGGCGTCTCCCAAGGCCACCTCAAGTTCGTTACTCAGTAGTGGCTCAACTGTTCAAGAGTCAGCTTTGCGACCAATCAATCCTCGCTTCTCCTCTCTTCTGAAAGCAAAGCGTCCTTCTCCAACTTGCCAATTCGCCAACGATGCCTTTGCTTCTGTATTATCCATTCCATCCTTTAATATTGGCAAGTATTTTCCTTTTAATCCTTATATTTTTATTTATTTTGTATTTTGATTGCAATACTTTATAAATTGCTTTCATCTATTCAAATACTAATACTAATATAAAATGAGCCTATCGACTCATTAAAGCAAACTAGGCATGAATTTATTTATTTTCTTTGCGAATGCCGATACCAATTTAAGTTTACAATTAAATACTGTATATTATAAGTCGAAGATATACAACATAGGCCCTAAATATATGTCTGTGTGTATTAATGAAGGTGTGTGAGTGATTCTTGTGTGACGTGTCTGGGGCCTAAACGTTTATTTCTCTCTCTCTCTATTTTTATTTTTTTATTATTTTATTTTCTACTTTTTAATTATTTATTTATTTTTTTTTTAATTATTATCTTATATTATCTCATTGTCTATGCATACTGTTGTGAGAGAATTAAAAATAATTTGTAATTCTTTAAGAGTACTCAAAGAGATCATATATGATCTCAGAGCAGAAATAAACTTATCTATCTATCTATCTCCTGGGGGCGGGAGGATTTTTAGTTTAATTTCAAGCATTTCTTTTTCAGTGGCACAACTAGCTATATGGAGAGTGGAAGGGGCGGAATAGGGGGGAGGAATAATTAAATTTCATATTCTATCCTCGGGCTTGATGTAGTGGCAAGCGTGTTGGTCTTCTATACCAAGAGTCGAGGGTTCAGGTCCCAGGCAGTCCTATGATTCATTTAAGCCATTTTGATACTAAATGGCTTAAATGAGAATGCCTGCACCCGAACCCTCGACCCTTTGTGTACAAGACAGGCGCGATACCAACTACCCCAAGCCCGAGGACTAAAAAATAGTTAATTTATATGAATTTTAATCTAAAAAATCTGGTTTCGAGATATATTTAGTTTCCCATAGCACCTTAGTTTCAAACTTGCATTTTAAATGTTGACTGCTTGAAATAAACTATGGTTATTTTTCAAAATTTTAATCTCATATTTGGACATTTTATACACAATAGAGAATCCTAAATAAATACAAAATTTCATAAGAATTGGAAAAATTTTTTTTAAATGCTTAAAAAGTTCCAAAGGGGACCGGACCCCCTTTTGAATCAAAATTAACATACAAATCCCCATTAGGATTTATCATTGGCTCTATGGAATGAATAGCCGGAAAGTGAATTTAAAAGCGAATAAAAAGAGAGAGAAGATAGGTGCAAGAGAGATAGATATAGGCACTGGTGTCTCTCTTTGTAGGCAACCCATTTTTCTCCGAAACAATTAAAGACAGAAATAAAAAATAAAATAAAATAAAAAAAACAATAAAATTATTTTCTATTTTTATTATATTCATCAAATTAATAAAAATAAAAGAAAACTGAATTACATCATGAAAGTGTAGTTCAAACAATCTAACACATAATATTACTGTATTATTATTAATATACTTTTTAAAAGGGCATCTAAATAATAATTTATTTATATGAATATTAATCTAAAAATCTGGTGTGACTGGCGCACAGCACACAACTTTCTCTTACCTTCGGTAATCGAAAGTTATGTACTGTGCTTGTCACACCAGATTTTTTTGTCGGGATATAGAGTAAGGTGGGGCAAAAGTCCGAAACCTCATTTTTAAACAACCACTAGACTTGATGTTGTTCTTTAATATTTTTATTTTCTTTAATTTCTTTAATCTTAATTTTTTATTGTATTTTATCTCTTTTCTAGAAAAATTTGCAACTGAAATCAGTTAACAGTTTCTTAAAAAGAAATATTTTCTTTTTAGGAATACATCTATTCATCTCCTTTTGGTCAACTTGGAGTCAAATGATGGATTACTTAAATCATCTCGAAGACATCAAGGATCTCATGGACACATCAGCAGACATTTGTGGATCATCTTTTTTGGAGTCTTCGGATCATCTTTTTTGTAAGGATTTGACAGAAAAACCGTGAGTTCATCATTTATTTTAAAGGAGACTCAGACTACACTTTCAATTAAGTCTGGGCACTTGGTTGATAAATTTTTTTAAAGATTATTTATGACAAATCGGCAAATGCCTAGAAAAATTGCTAGTATCTAATATAGAATAAAGCTTGACTATTTAAATATTATTTCGTTTCTTGCATTTTTTGAACAAAAACTTCATATCTTTTGAAAACGGTAACAGTGCCCAAACTTTTTTGAAATTGTAACTCAAAATTTAAAAGTGCAAAAAGGTCTTCTCTTAAAAAAAATTTAAATTAAAAAAACAATAATGGTAAAAGACAAAATAAAAGGCCTATATAAAAATAATAAATTAAAAGTTTAACAACAAACATTAAATACTCTTTACTTTCAACAAAATAACGATTAGGATTAAAATATAAATAGACGTATAAATACAGAGAGCAATTTTAAATTAAAATTTTTTTGTTTAATTAATATTTAGATTAGATAGTAGTAGGTCTATATCATTACTATTTAGAATTATTACACAAACACAAGAATATAATGATGTTAGTAGTTTCCAATTATTTTTCATGGTTTTTTAAGTTTTTTCATTGACTTCAAAAATACCTTTTAACAAAATTTCTGCTGATGATGTAGTCAGGAAAAAAACAAAGATGATTGCAGCCAAATTTTCTTTTATTTCAATTCTCGCCCTCACGGCTGGCGTTTCGGCCCGACGTCTAGGCCATCTTCAGAGCCGGCTGTCAATAATCAAAAAGTAGAGAAAACTCATTTGATGTTGATTGATTTAAGGAGTTTTCTTTACGTTTTGCTATGACTACATGTTGAATGTTGTCGCTGTCTTTGCAAAAATCCACACTTTTTGATTATTGCCAGCCGACTCTGAAGATGGCCTAGACGTCGGGCCGAAAAGCCAGCCGTGAGGGCGAGAATTGAAATAATAAAAGAATATTTGGCTGCAATCGTCTTGATTTTTTCCTGAATCCATCATCATTAAGCCTAGAGCCACATATCTTTATCGATTGAAAAATTCAAAAACAATATTAAATTGTATAATTGCATTGCGTATTTATTGGGAAATGCTGATGTTCATAATGGTTATTTTCATTTTTCGACTTTGATATAATATATTCTCAAATTTTTTAAATCAATTAATAAATTTTTATTTTCACTTAAATATTCTTAACATTAATTTTTTTCAAATTTCATTTTTTTAATTGATAGAAAACTTGATGTTGTTTTATATATACAAAAAAAAAATAAATAAATAAATAAATAAAATAAAATAAAAAATATATATATAAAACAAGATCACTCGGTACAATGTGGTAATTTGGATAGAAATGAAAATTAACCTCCCTTCTCCTCAACCTTCCTTTCCATCCTCACACACACACGCACAGGAATAGGCCCCAAATTTCCTTCCTCTAGGTTAGCTTAGCTGGCTCCTCATCGGTGAGATCTTCAAGTCTTCAAATCAAGAGTGTATTTAGCCAATTTCAGCAATAATTTAGCCTATAGGCATGAAAGAAGGGTGGGAATTTTTAGCTGTTAGGGCTTTTCTTTCAGGATTCTTCGAGCGATTCGATGGAGTTGGATGGCACAGCAAGTATTAACATACCCCCTTATAATTTTATTAGATTAGTTAGCTTTAGGTATATTAATCATAAAAGATTAATTATTGCGAGATATAATGAAATATATATATATATATATTAAAGTACAAACACATTTATTTCTTTTTAAATGATTATGACTGCTCTCTCTTAAAAAACTAAACAAATAATTCTTGTTAATTACCAATTGAAATTTTTTTTTACTAATCTGAGTCTCCTTCCATATTACTTTTAGGATTAGTATCTCGGCGACTAGGGCGTAGCCAATAATTTTTTTTTTTTGCTAACTTGAACAAAAAATTTTAAAACTCTAATGTCAACAAAATCTTGCTAATTGCTAAAATCTCTAATTTTTTTTTATCAATTAAAAAAATTCACTATATTTTAAATATTTCACAAAAAAAAAAATGGTATTTTATTAATTCTTTTTTTTTGTTTTAATTTAATTCAATAAATTAAATAAAAAAAATTTTGGCACTACTATTAATAAATAAATTTAAAATTAGCCTTCTATAAATTTTCTGGATTTCTTGTTGGCTACGCCGCGGACTGGTGGATCTATTTTCTTTGAAAGGGGTAAATTTACTAAATTGATAATCTGATTCTATTTTAACTTTGATTCATCTTTTTAATAAAAGATAAAAACTCGGCTCTAACAATTTTGATTAAAATTGATAAATCAATTATTTGATTTATTTATAAAAAAAAAATTATTTTAAATATTTGGTTTTCAAGTCGCTCGGAAGTTTTAACTTCAATCCTCTTTCTTAGGATCCACTTAAGCCTTAAAATATATCTATAAGTCTATCAAAAGCATAATAACAATACTCAATTCACTATTCATTACCTTTTTTTGGTATATTTTAATTTATAACACATTTATTCTGCTTTTGAAACAAATTTATATTTAAGTGAACTCCTTTGTAAATTCTTTTTGTGAACAAGAGGTCTCTCGGAACTCCAATCGCTAGTATGCATGGATTCTTTAGCCCCGTTAGGTAGTCTAGTGTTTGGAGGAAAGAGTTGAGTTCTTGGTTTTTTTTTTTTTTTTTAAATGAAACTTAAAAACTGAAACTTGTCATGTTTCATTGGATTCTTGATTCTGATCACATTGATTTCGAACAGCAAGTGAATATAAAGATTCTCTTGTGGAGAGTAATAACACTTCGATTTAATGACTAATAGATTTAGGCAGGTATTTCATCATCAGTACTCAGTTCAGTTCGGATCTTTGTGTTAAGATGATAAATCCAATAAAAATACAACAAGTTTCTTCTTTTCGGACAAAAAATTATTATTTATTATTTTGGCCAAAATTTAAATATGTTCCTTAGATATTTAGCTTAGGGAATGTTTATAGATGGTGAGGGGGATCACTCTTCCTGGGCTCATATTGAAAACTTAACACAGGTCCTTTAGCTAAGCTTGAATCAAATATGGATGATTTTTTGAATTTGGGAGAGTGATCACACTTAACGAATTTACAATTTTTAAATATTTATTATTTATTTATTTATTTTTTTTTTTTTGAAATGCCTTTTATGCGAAGATTAAAAAAAAAAATTGTGCTTGAAGTACATTCTTTTTTTTTATGAAGACTAAGAAGCCTTTTAATTATGAAGACTTTATTGACCATGAAGATTTATAGTGAAACAGACTTAATGAAGAGAGAAGATAAGAAAATTGTTAAGAAACCATTATCGTCATACCTACTGCCGATGGGCTTACTTAGCCGAATAGAAGAACATGTCACCAAGATCTACGTATGTAAACAAGTAGCGCTGAGAACACCAGCCAGAAGCCAGTGACAATTGTATTTTTTTCATGTATCTATGTATATGTAGCCTATATTGTAAAGTCTTATTGGTTATAGAAGCCAAAAAAGACTCAAATTTTAAATAAATAACAAAATCACACCTACTAAACTTAATTAGACCTACTTTTAAGATTAAATTTATTTTGTATTTTAGCTAAAATTATGTAACAATTAGTCTACCTACTTGTATATTTGAAAAAAAAAATTAAATACATTTTTCTTTTTTCAGCCCTGAAAGCAAACTCCTATTCATAATTAATTCGCTAAAAAAGAATTAATTTTGAATAGGAGCTTTATTTAATCGTTTGAGATTTTTTTTTGTTTAGATAGTAAGCTAAAACAAGTCCTCTGCAAGTGTCTTCAAACTAGACGGCTCGTCTATGCATCTTCATTAAAAAGTAATAAGATATTTTTATTTATTTTTTATAAACTTTTTCTTAAATGGGGTAAGTCCTTGATATATTGAATAATTAATATTTGATATTGATGTAAAAGATTTTATACTATTGGAGGCATCAAGATCTTTCCAAATTCTCTAATATTTATTTTCAACAAATTTACCTTAAATAAAAAAAATGAATTTCTGGTCTGAATATTAATACGCCTCGCATTTTTTCAAAAACTTGTGAGAAGAAATTTAAAATTTTTTTATGTTTCTAATCGAAAAGAATCAAGGAAGTTCTTCCGTGAATTCTGGTCCTCAATCTAAGGAAGGTCTTCTCTTTAATTCTCATAAAAGATATAGATTTAATTACATATAATTGGACTTACTCCACTTAAAAAAATATAAGCTACTAATATTACCAATTGGAAATGTTGATGTTGGTCTTAATTTAGGACATTATGTTCTAATCAATTAAAGTATATTGACTTCTTTCTCTTTTCCTGGCAGGCAATTTTGTCTCTCAAATCTCAAAATACGCCTAGTCTAAAACAATTACCTTGCACACATTTATTAAAACCTGTTTACTACATTCTACTTAATTTCTTCCACCATTGTTTTTATAACTTATCCTAACATTAATAAGCAAATGACATTATTTTTCTTAATACATCCTTTATGACTCTTAAGATAAAGCGAGCAATGATGTGTGTTATTAATGTCAATATTCCTGTCCTTCAAGTAATAATGACATGAAATATAAAAGCCTTTTTTTAAACAGATAATAAATAAATATTAATAATATTTTAACTCATACTCTCCAGATATATAAAAATACTATATGGGTAGGATGAATGACCAGGGACACCATTGTTAGCTATCCTAAATGAAATCAAAAACACCTTACCATTATCACCACATACACTTATAATTTAAAATTCATCAGTGACTCACATCTGTTGAGGTCTGTTCATAAATATCCTAGCAGAGTCTGAAGTCTTTTTCCTTTGTCTTAAGATTTGTACGACATTTTGATTTGCTCCCTTTCATAATCACATTTACAATTTTTTTTCTTCCAACAAGGAATTAAAAAAGAAGACACTTATAATTTATAATAGTCCTATAATAAATTATAATATCCTAAAACTATTTTAAAATTGTCATTTGTTCGTTCGATCTAATTAAATACAATCTAATCATCATAAAAATCGTTCATTCTATAAATATCGAAGCAATTTATACTTTTTCTTTCTAGCGTAAATTTCTTCTTCCTCTTCATCGCCTTGTTGTCGTTCAAAGACTGCTAATTAGTTTGTCGGCGACACACTCCCACACATATATATAATATACACACACCAATACACGCATATTCCATATTAAAAAGACCCTAAGGGTTGTTAGGAATTTTAGTCGCGCACGGTTGCCCATGATGGATTGGATGCCATTCATTCATTCGACGACGACGACAGGCATGGATGCCAACAGCACATGCCAGCCCCCGAAAAAAATCACCAACTAACACTATCTCTTTATGTCTGTGTATTTTTTACTAGATTTTTTTTTTTTTTTTGTATAAATTAAAAACGATTCATTAATGTCGTCGCGTTTGTCTAGTTGACAAAATTGGGCCACACATTTTGTCCTATCTGTTCTTTATACAATAAAAAAAAAGAAATTAAAAATCTACAATTCTGAAAGTTAATTGAGCAAAACTTGAAAAACGGCGGTGATTTATTTCTATTTATATAGAAAAAAAGAGATATAGAAAGAGAGAGAAAAACCTAAACAAACATTTTATGATAGTCTCGTACAGGCAAATAAATGAGAAAAAGGTCAATTTGAATATTATTTTATGTTAATTAACCTGAAAGCTTTTACCATTTGACTATTAAACTTCCCATTAAAAGTGATTTAGAAATGAATTTGTAACAGAAAATAAAAAAAATAACGCGGCGTTATATTTATTATTATAATTAATATACTCTATTTAAATAATGATTTGATACATGTAGCCTAAATACCATTTTGGGGTTATAAAGAAAATAAATTCTAATAACAGCTTAGTTGAACAGAAGACAATGAACTTTGAAATACAAAAAAACAAAAAACAACTCAGGTTCAAATTCACTAGCACATGGATGTCAAACTCATTTGAACAAACTAACAATTATATTAAGGGGAAAGAAAAAAATTACACATTAAAATTCAAAATTTAAAATGTGTACTTTTTAAAGAGTATCCAAAAAATAATTGATTTATGAACTTTAATCAAAATCCTTAAAGCTGATTGTGGAAAAATAAAAAAAACTGAAAAAGTAAATCAGTAAACCACTAGTAATCCTTAATCGATTTGATTGTTATTCCTTGTGATCCTTGCGACATGTGTACTTAGTTTAAATATCGAGTTTGAATATCGAGAGTTGTTTCTTTATTTCGTTTAATCCACATTTTTTGATATTTCATTTGAAATTTATTAAATTTATTGTGAAATAAGCAAAATATACATTTTAAAGAGCTAAAAAATAATTAATTTTGATGAAAATTATTAGAACGAATTTTGAGAAAATCGAAAAAAAAAAAAATACTGAAAAAGTACATCAGTAAATTTTTAGTACTTTTTGGCCGATTTTGACCAAAAGCTTATTTTCACACCGCAGGGAGGTACCTAACTTAAATATAAAATTTGACCCTCGTAGCTCAATTCCTTCATGTTTTAAATTGAACACAGACTGTCGTTATTAGTACTTGCTTACTTACTTCTTTGGGTAACTAATTAAATTAAACTCTTGATTTTCAAATAATAATTTTTATAAAATTCATTTTGTAGTATATTGATTAGTTTCTTTGATCTAAACACTAACAAAAAAAAAAAAAAACACGAGCTAATAACCATACCAAAATTCATTTCTTACTTTAACAAATTATCTCAAGTTGAGTGGAGTTCATTAGTTTTTAGAGGAAATTGACTCACTTTGAGAATTACTTCATTGTTATTTTACGAGACTTTGTTTTCTCTTTAGAGAAGAGAAAGTTTAATATTACAAAAAAAAAAATCTTTCAACTTATTCACCTGTCATAAAGGGGTAAAAAATTAATCATTTTGAAAAATTTTGAATTAGAAATAACTTTAGTTATATAAAATACACGTCTTTTTCCTTTCTACTTAATTAAGACCTGGACTGTGCGACGGACAGATTTGATCCCTTTATTTATATTTTCCACTGATATGAGAGCTTCCTCTTTTTCTTCTTTCATTTAATGACTTTGGAGACGAGTCATTTAGCCAGCCTAGGTGTCAATGCCTAATATGATTAACATTAATATATATATTTAAAACAATATCCCAAACTCAAATTTGGTCTTTTTGAATCGTATACGTCTTAAAATAAGAAATCTTTTGTTCCGTCTGATATAATATAATAATACATTTAATAAAAGATAAAACATTAATGAAATCTGATGACTTTTGTTTCTTTTGCATCTAAAGCCTAAATAAATTCTTCTTTATTTATTGGTATTCCCTTGTTATCAATGATTTTAATTTAATTAGCCTTAAAACGGGTTCATCCTGGTAATAAATTATGCCTAATGTCACTCATGCACAACATTTTTTTTCTACTGTAGAGCCTGGAAAAAATCTAACCCTCAATTTTTTTTTATTTTTTTATTTTTTGTGAGAAACTCTTCCTGTCCTCTCAAATATTGTGTAGAAAATCCAAACTTTCATCAATATATTTTACTGATAGATAATTATAAGATCTAATAAATGAATATTATTTTCATAAAATGACAGTTTTCTTAATTACTTCAGAGTAGGCTATATTTGCCCGTCCAATTATTCTTAATACTAAACAAAAGATAGATGTTTGCCCAATTAGTTTTGAGACGCATAATAGTAGTAGTACGAAAATTAATTAATTTTTATTTTGTAGGCTATTAAATTTTTTTTTTCTTTTTTAGATTTTTCTTCACTTGATCTCTGATTGACTTTCTTTTCGTTCTACAAATATCTAACACTTTCGGCAGCGAGATGTCTGCTATTACTTCAGCATTTTCTTTTACTATGTAAGTTAATTTTTTTCATATTATTATGTATAGCGCTAAGTTCTTTTTTACCTTTTTTATTTAATAAATTGGTATTTATTTATTCATATGGCTACATGTATAAAAACATTTTTCTGAACTTTTTTTATAATTGAAACTTCTATGCAAATGCATAGCCTATATTTTGCTATTTTAAGAAACGGCACTTGCATAAATAAAGCAATTACAATTTTTTTTTTTTTAGAAAAAAAAACATTCACACTTTTTTCTCATTCACACTCACACCACACATTCACACTGTCTTTTCGGCAACTCAGGCCATATAAGACATTTACGAGATCCGTTATTAATTAATATACATATATTGGGGGTCCAGGCATTCTTATTTAAGCCATTTGGCATCCAAATAGACCTGGATCTTTTGACTACATATTTTTCTGATTCATATAAAAACTCTTATTCTCGATATTTTTAGATTCTAACATCTTTTGAATAAAAATAGAAACAAAATGAATTAAGGAATCATTATGCAGCTAGGCCTCAGATTAAGCTTATTCTGAGTTTCATTATTTACTAATGAGTAATTTTTTTTTTTTTTTTAACATTCACACTTTTTTCTCATTCGCACTCACACTCAGACACACATTCACACTGTCTTTTCGGCAACTCAGGCCATTTAAGACATTTACGATATCCGTTATTGATAAATATACATATAAGGGGTCCAGGCATTCTTAATTAAGCCATTTGGTATCCAATTGGCTTAAATAAAATCATGGGACTGCCCGGGGTACGAACCCGCGACGTTTGGTATACGAGGCTAGCACGCTAACCTCTACACCAAGCCCCGAGGGCTCTAATGAGTAATTGAACCCATAAAAAAAATTTTTTCTATAAATGAATTTAATACATTTCTATACGTTGTGCGTTAATTTTTTTTTGGTACAGTGAGAGACAATATTAAGTCCCAACCATGCGTTTTCAACTTGTGATTATTTAATTGTTTTTAAAAAAATATATATTTTTTTTAATGGAAACTTTCATGCTTCAAACCTAGAAAATTTCCAATAAAGTTTCTCATTTTGTTTTATAAAAACAATGAAATAATCACAAGTAGAAAACGCGTGGGTGGGACTTAATATTGTCCCTCACTATACATTAATTGTTTGGGCTAATTACTTCATATTAGGCTACTTACTTGCATTTCTTTCCCGGTAAGGCGATATACCGTTAAAACCAATCTTACAAAAAAGTCGGCCTTATAAATTCTCAATCTCCAATTAAATATAAATTAAATCCTACCTATTTTAACATTAAGATAGTCCAGATCAAAAATTAAGATAGTCATTTAAAAGTTTCCTTCAAAGATTTTAACGAGTAATTTCTAAATTGGCAACAAGAGTAGAGAAATTCAAAGGCTTTGTTATCATGAATTTAATAAGATTATATAAATTTCATATTTTGTTTTTATAAACTAATAAAAATTTTACCTTACTTTTCTTCCATTTAAAACTAAATTGATTATTTTTTTATAGGTTATCTAAAATAAAAACTTATTGCAATGAGTAAAAGAAAAAACTTCAATTTCTATATTACTAAAAAAAATTTTTAACTTTTGACTTTAGGTCTCTTCAAAACTTTTTGTAAATTAATATATTATACAAATTAAATACTAGGTTATTTGTTTCAAAGAATTTATTAAAATAATAAAATTAACAACGTAATACGTATTTCGACAATTATTTGTCCCCAACAGAAGTGATTACATTCTTTAGTAATTCAGTAACGCTTTTGAAGATGATAAGTAATTGTCGAAATACTTGGAAATTTCTTTTAAATTATAAAAAGTTCTCCAATGACTAGACTTTCTCGTATATTCTACAAATTCTACAAATGCGTGATTATCTTACAACGTCAAACAAAATTTCAAAATTAAAAAAAAAACTCATTAGATAAAATACTACATCCTCTTGACGAATTTACACCAAAAGTTAATACACATCTACAATTTTAGTGTAAGAAGAATATATACCAATTTTCATCGATCTGACTGCTTTCGTTTTGAAGTAATCGTGATCACTTACACACCGACATAATTGCAAAAAAGTTTTTTTTTTTTTACTTTTTGGGAGGTCTAAAACATCGAGAAGCATCAAAATCACTGTTAAATAACTTTTATGATAACAATAATAATAATATTCCATTCAAAGAAAATACTCCGCCCCGTAGGTGTCTCTCTTCTGAAAACCAACCCTCGCCGTAGCCTATTTATTATTTTTTTTTCCTTTGTGATTCGATCTTATTTTTATTATCTTGATCTATTGTTCTCTGAATCGTTGAGAGATAAAGATTCTGTATCAAATTTATGAGTAAAAATTAAAATATGAATTCAAAAGCAACGAGCCCCTCCTTTCACTTTTTGAATGAAGGGTCGAAGAGAAATATAGCTTGGAGAGGCTTTAAGTGCGCCACTGATAAGATAAGCAAAAGGGAGGAGGCCCGGAGGGTGCACTCGCAAATGCAGCCAATTTTCTCTATTAAGTTCCCCCACCCATCTAATCTAAGATGTAAATAATTACTAATCTTCCCCTAATTTTCTAAATATATTCTTAAAATTAAAATGACCCGTCATGACATTGATTTGATAATTGACCATTAAATAATTTTTCTAATAGTGATATGATAATTTGAAAACCGAAATTTTAAAACTTTTTCGTTTTTTACAAACTAAAACCAAACTTTTAATTTTTTTCTCTTAACCACCATTTTAGAAGTTGAATTAATTTGTATACAAACATAATACATAATTTAGAAATATTTTATGGTTTGGTACGAAAAAGATCCCTTGACCCTTAGTAATAATAAACAAAAAAATGTTCCTTAAATAAATCAAGGAAAAAAAATATTCAAAACAATATTTAATAGAATTATTTTTTAATAACCGCGCCCCTGTTTGCGACGGACCGTTGCCTTTTCTTGTAAAGAAAATTATTATTATTTTTTATTTTTTAAAACACACACTTTTTTGTTGATGTGTATCAGGATGAAGAAAGAAAGCAGCTAGTATTTATTTCGTTTATTTAATACCCATTAGGCTGACGTTACGGTCTCGGTCGAGACCATCTTCAGAGCTCCAAAATGGCTCTGGTATGAATCGCCGAAAAAACTCGCCGAAAAAATCTCGCCGAAAAAAAACTCGCCGAAAATTTTCTCGCCGAAAGCAAAATCTCGCCGAAAAAAAACTCGCCGAAAATTTTCTCGCCGAAAAAACTCGCCGAAAGGAAAAACTCGCCGAAAAAAAACTCCCGAAAATTTTCCCGCCGAAAAAAACTCGCCGAAAAAAATACTCGCCGAATGGGAAATCTCGCCGAAAAAACTCGCCGAAAATTTTCTCGCCGAAAGGAAAATCTCGCCGAAAAAAACTCGCCGAAAGGAAAATCTGCCGAAAATTTTCTCGCCGAAAGGAAGAACTCGCCGAAAATTTTCTCGCCGAAAATATCTCGCCGAAAAAAAACTCGCCGAAAGAAGAACTCGCCGAAAATATTTTTTTATTTTTTATTTTATAGTTTAATGTCTTTTCGGCATCTAAGGCCATTTAGACCCCATCCCTTATTTATTTCAAATGTTTGTTATCCAATTCAAGTGAAATAAATTTGTTTCGCTTTGGGACAGGACACGAACCCGGGACCCCACCATGTGGTTATGAGAAGCTAAACTCTTCTCTCTGAGCCACGGGTCACGGGCCTAGCCGAAAATAAATTCACAGACAAAAATAATTTTTTTTTAAATAGAAACTTTTTAGCAGCCGTAAAATAATAAAATTGGTTTTTATTTTTTTAAATTTAATTCTTTTTGTTCAAAAGGAATTTTATTTAGTTGTGCGACAAATTTCGATGTTATAATTCCGAAGATCACATTGCATAGCTACGCCCATAGGCCGGGGGCAGGGGTGGATTAATGCAATTTTGTCGGGGGGGGCGTTTTTTTTTTATTTTTTTTATTTAAGGACTTTGTCGGCATCTAGCATTTAGACCCCTTTTCCTATTTATTTAAATTGATTGGTAACAAATTCAATTGAAATTAAGGCCCGGAAAACATTTCTTTAGATTACTAGTTTTTATAACTTTTTGAATTTCTTCTCGGGGGGGGGGATCACCCCCACCGCCCCCTTTAATCGCCCCTGACCGGGGGGGTAGATAGCCCCCTTCTGGCATTCTCTAGGAGGGGGCAGAGGGACGCAATATATCTACTTTTATTTCATCTTTTAAATTTAAATTTCGGCGAGTTTTTTTTTCGGCGAGTTTTTTTTTCGGCGAGTTTTTTTCGGCGAGTTTTTTTCGGCGAGAAAATTTTCGGCCAGTTTTTTTTCGGCGAGATTTGTTCGGCGAGTTTGTTTTTCGGCGAGATTTTCCTTTCGGCGAGTTTTTCCTTTCGGCGAGTTTGTTTTCGGGATAAAATTTTGGCGAGTTTTTTTCGGCGAGTTTTTTCGGCGAGTTTTTTCGGCGAGATTTTTTCGGCGAGAAAACTTTCGGCGAGATTTTGCTTTCGGCGAGTTTTTTCGGCGAGAAAATTTTCGGCGAGTTTTTGCTTTCGGCGAGAAAAATTTGGCGACTTTTTTTCGGCGAGTTTTTTTTCGGCGAGTTTTTACTTTCGGCGAAAAAATTTTCGCGAGTTTTTTTTCGCGAGTTTTTTCGCGACTTTTGTTTCGCGAGAAAATTTTTCGCGAGTTATACCGCCCCCCTCCAAAATACCAGGATGAGAATAATTTTAAAATTACAATTTTCTTTCAACATATTATATATATATGTACATATATGTTGAAAGAAAATTGTAATTTTAAAATTTATTCTCATCCTGGCTATTTTGGACTCTGAAGATGGTCTCAACTGAGACCGTAACGTCAACCGACCCCGAAACCCTAAGCCCCTAGAAGATAATGTCTTCTCTCTGAGCCATGGGTCACGGGCAATTTATAATTTGAATACAAGTATTACTGAAGAAAAATAAAAAACCGAATTCGTTTTTCGAAAAACTCGTTTCTCGTTTTTCAAAATTGCCAAAAAACCGGTATACCGGTTTCGTTTCCACCGGTTCCAAACCCTAATGATAACATCATATCATTGAAAAAAAATCTGGTGTGACAGGACACAACTTTCTCTTATCGTCGATATTTGAAAGTTGTGTTCTGTGCTTGTCACTCCAGATTTTTTTGTGTCTATATATATTTAGTTTCCTCCAATATATTAAATTCAAGATGTAAAATTTATAAACATCATAATAATTAGCCCCGGGCCTTGGTGTAGATGCTAGCGTGCTGGTCTTCTATACCACGGGTCACGGGTTCGGATTCTAGGCAGTCCGATGATTTTATTTAAATCATTTGGATACCAAAGAGCTTAAAAAATATGCCTGGACTCTTAATAGATATATTACTAAAATACGAGAATCGTAGTCTTACTAGTATATTGCCTAAATTACCGAAAATACTGTATGTGTGAGGGAAAAAGTGTGTTTAATTTGAATTCAAGATGTAGAATTTATAAACAGAAAAATATTTATATTTTGTTACCATGACAAGCCTTTCTCCAATCTTTTCTATGAAATACTTCTAATAAAAGGATTTCAAAGGCAATATGAGAATATGCATTTTTTTTTTAACACTCACACTTTTTTCTCATTCACACAGTCTTTTCGGCAACTTAGACCATTTAAGACTTTTACGATAACCGTTATTTAATAATATATATTTATTTGGGGTCCAGGCATTCTTATTTAAGCCATTTGGTATCCAAATGGCTTAAATAAAATCATCGGACTGCCTGGGGTCCGAACCCGCGACTTTTGGTTAGCACGCTAACCTCTACGCCAAACCCCGAGGGCGAGAATATGCATTTAAAAGAGCATTTAAAAAATAATTGATTTTTGAAGTTTAAAAAAAATCGTTAGATCGAATTTTGGCACAATCGAAAAAAAGTGAAAAAGTACATCAGTAAAGTACTTTTGCTGATTTTGTTTAAAAGCTTATTTTCACGCTCTAGGGGGATGCATAACTTAAGTATAAAATTTCATAAAGTGTACTTCACACAATTCTGAGGGCAAAATGAGAATATACATTTTGAAGAGCATCTAAAAAATAATTGAAGATTTTCTGGGCAAATTTTGAGAAAATCGAAAAAACTGAAAAAGTACAATCTGTCAAGTACTAATACTCTTTTGCCAATTTTATTTAAAATCTTATTTTCGCACTTCAATACTAAATTTAAATATAAAATTTCAACCTTTTAGCTCATTTTCATCATACTTTATTTTGATTATGGACAGATCATTTTACGCTAGTAGACTAGGAATTATATTTATTTACCCTCCTATATCAATTTTTTTTTTTATTTTGTTTCATGGCTATCATATTGTTTATCGTTTGCTTCCTTAATTTCTAAAACATTCACGTCAAGTTTTACTTATTTCTTGACAAGATAAAATTATTGTAACAAGAGTGGAATTTCCACTTAGTTCTTTCGAAAAAAAAAAAATACTAATTATAACTAATAATTAACTCTCTATCTCCTTTATATAATTATTATTAAATTAAATGATAGTGCGTGTAGTTTTTGAATTATCGTGTGACATATCTTCGATCCCCGTTCATCAGCAGATAAGACAGATGCACGCAAACTTTTTCATAAAATAACAAAAAAAAAAAAAAAAAAAAAAAAAACCTGTTCAAAGGGAACTTCAATTTTTACTAAAACCTGTAAAATATATCTACTATTATACTTTTCAAATTATCATTAAAATTTAAATCTAAATGAGATGATGACTGACTTTCAAATAATTTGTTTTCAACTTTATTAAAAATTCAGAAATTTATAATTAAATTTCATTAATTAATTCTGATATTGTGATAAAGTGTAGACCTCTGAAGAGTGTTTAAAAATTTATTTTATTTAAGTCTATCTAATTAAAGTAAATTTTAGTTTTTTTTTTTTTCAAGGAGTAGACTATATAAATTAATTCGTTTTCTTTTAGTGGAAGATAGGCAACTAAAATTATGAATTAACTAATAGATTTTTCGATTAATCTCTCTCTATTGACACCTCTCATATACAGCTGGTAAAGAGCTCATGTTAATAGAAAATTAATAGATAAATTAATGAATTGGGTTGCCTACATTTCGATAGGCAAACTTATAAATTTCTGGTCCCTATATTAACATTATTATAGGCCTATTTATTTATAACACTAATTTTTTATTCTTCTTTTTAAATTTATCAATAAATACAGTAGACCTATTTAAAAAAAAAAAATAGTTGCCAGTCATATATAGTATACAGCAGCAGTTCCCAACCTTTTTTGATGTGCGGCCCACTTTTTCCGTAAAAAAACCGCTGAGGCCCAGTGTATATGTAAACCTATATATTGGCTTATATAAATTGTTTTTTTCCTCTAACGTCCGCGGCTCAGTTCCAATAAGCCCGCGGCCCACGGGTTGGGAACCGCTGGTATACAGTATTGATCTAGTATACAATTTAATTATCTTGAATTAGGCCTATCAAAGATGACACTTTTATTTAAAAAAATTATATAAGCAATCTCTTTTGAGCGCCAAAGTAGCGAAAATATAATATATTTCCATTCTTTGCTATTGATTCAGGCCTATTCATGCGTTGCGGGCTATTTAAATGTAACTTATATGTTAATAAATCTTTCAAACGCCTTTTCTCGAATTGTTGAATTTCGGGTTTTCGCCACTATGATTCTCAGCAGGCGTTATATGCTTTTATTATTGTGATTATTATATAAACATTTAAGTTAGGAAAGAACAGTAAAGAAAACAGCTTTAGATGCCAAATGCCGAAGGAGACGTTTCGGATAGTGGTGAAATTCATTTTCGAATAATTTGAACTCTCACATTGCCTTTAAACCTTGGCCCTTTTATAAAAAATACATGTGCACCGATTTTGCATCAAGAAAAATGACAAATTTGTGCCTAAAATAGATACAAGCCTACAATTTTGTCCACTGACAAAACATTTTGTTGACTGAAATGGACAAATTGTCCGAAACGCTTCTTTAAGCATTTAGCATCCAAAGGCTTTTTCTTTGTACTTGCTTTTTCCTAACTTATAACATCAACAGCAACTTCTCCCTGAATTATATACACATTTATACAAATATTTAAATTCATTACAAAATACAACTTAAATAATTCATATAAGATATTCATACTCTACTTTTTAAATGGAAATTAAAATAAAGAAGTTTAAAAAAATGGAAAGACGAAAGACGAGAGAAGAAAGAGAAAATTACTCCAAGAAGAAACTGGATCCCAATTCCGTTTCATCCCCGAACGACCCCCATTCATCTTGTCTCCCCCTCTCCAAAAAAAAAAAAATTCATTTCGCCAGTCGCTCTTCTAAAAATTCATTATCATCCCCCTAATCCCCGCTCTCAAAAGCGGGGCCTCTATTTTTTTGACTCTATCCCTCCCGCCGTTACAAATTAGCTCTGTTAATGATTTCACTCTGCCACCCCCACCGCCGTCGAAAAAAGGGACAAAAGGGCTCACCGATTGCGGTCATTTCAAAAAAAAAAAAAAAATTAACAACAACAACAATAACAACAACTACAACAACCCTCTCTTTCTCTCTCTCATTCTCGGTTGCTTCTTGATGTTGGTGAGTAGAGAAAACAAGACAGAGAGAGGAGATCCCAGGAGATAATTAATCATTTTCAAAAGAGTGATTTTTTTTTCTCTTCTCTCTTTTCCACCAGCCTATTGTTTCTCTCGGCTTCTTTTCGAGTTTTCAAGGTTGACTTTTTTTGTAATATTTGTAAATTTTAATATAAAAGAATACGTAATAATTACTCAGCAAACTAAATATGAAGTACAACAAGAAATATATAAAAACCGACTTCAAAGTCTTACGTTGGCTTTTTTTGAACAATTCTTTGATAAAATTGGATATAATTTATAAACAAATAAAAAAAAATACTTTTAAGTAGAAGAAATACGATGGCTAAGTGGTTATTATCAGGATTAGGTAGATGCAGGCAGCCAACAAATAAAAAAAAAAACTTTATTTAATTATCCTCTACGTTTCAGGATCGAATCGATCCCATCTTCAGGATGATTAACTGTTAATGTTGCTTAGATTGATGCATTTCGGTTCTTTTTATTATCTAATGGTATATGCAAATTTATTCATTTATTTTTGTATGAACCATTTTGCAAATCATTCATTTATTTTTGTATGAACCGAAATGCATCAATCTAGGCAACATTAAGAGTTTATCTTCCTGAAGATGGGATCGATTCGATCACGAAACGTCGACGATAATTAAATAGTTTTTTTTATTATTTGCTTGCTGCCTACATCTACCTAATCATGAAAATACTTTATCTTTTCGAATTTCCTTTATCCAGACAATATTACTAAAAGTAGAAATTTCCTGATGTATTTATGAATAAATTTATATACTAGCCGTTGAATTTAACAATAAAAAGAATAACCAGTCAGTCAGAAGATGAGTTTTTACGATGTTGAAAACTCTCAAATTTAAGACATTTCTATAATTTAAATAACGCCTTTTCCATTCCAGTTTAAGGCTCGACAAACTTAAAAATCTAAAGAGACAAATTTACCCTTTAAGACTTGGAGCAACATTTTTAATGAGTCATAATTATGAATGGTGAAATGAGACAACAGAGTGTGTAGAAAAATACTTTTATTTAATCTTTTGGCGATCGATTACGTCCAAAGGACATCCTCAGGGCAGCTAGAAATAAATCGATCGCCAAAAGATTAAATAAAAATATTTTTCTACACCCTCTGTTGTCTCATTTACCCATTCATTACTAAACTCAACAGAAAAATTGAGTATTACATCAAGCACAGAGTCATAATTAATTTTTATCGGTAGAGAGCATTAAAATAAATTTTTTTCGGGAATATTTTCTATATTTTATTCCTTATTTGAACCACACGAATATCCGGAAAGAGCTCGCCAGCCGCGATTTCCCGACCCATGGTCCAGTGTACTCGAATGTCAAAGCATTGATTCAATTGTAGAGTTGTATTTAATACACAAATAATGCTTAGGCTTATATATAAAATTATTCAATACTATTGCAATAGTTTATATATATTGCTATTTGTTCAAATTACATGCAAAACTTGAAGCATTGTTTGTATGTTAAATACACTAGCAGACAATTCTGCTATTGATTCAATACTTTGTCCTTCAAATACATATTTTCATAACTGAACTGGCGTTATTTAAATAAAGTTGAAACTTCTCAAATTTTAGAGTTGTCATTACAATCTGATCTCTCTTTTTATTTTCTTAATTATTAGGCGTCCAATTTTATTTTAATTAAGTACTATAACTAAGTTTTTTTTTGTTTAAGGTCTTTTTCGACATATGATACCATTTAGATCACGTCTCTATTTATTTCAATTGCTATATCAAAGTTAAAGAACAAAGAAGTAATATTTTTTTCAATTTAAACAAAAATAATTTAACAATAGTGGCCCTCGGGCCTTGGTGTAATTGCTAGTGTGCTGGCGTTCAAGACCAAGGGGCGCGGGCCCGGATCCCAGACAGTCCGATGATTTTATTTAAGTCATTTGCTATCCAAATGTCCAGGCATATTTATTTAAGTCATTTGGTTTCCAAAAGGCTTAAATAAAATAATCGCCTGGAGTCCGAACCCGCGACTCCTTGGTATAGAAATTATTATGATGTTTACAAAATATTTTCTTAATCTAAGGATCTGAGGTTTGCTTTCTGTCTCTAAAGACAAATATTTATTTCAACTAATTGAAATGAAAATAAATGAAATCTAATTGGCCTCAGATGCCGATAAAGACCAACAAAAATAAACAATCACAATTTACTTAAGTCATTTACATCACTTTATATTGTTACATAGTATTAGAGGATTTTGTAAGAAAAATTATTCATCTAGGGTATTTGATATAACCCTAAAGCTAGTAAATCTATAAATAAAGGACGACGGATGATCCGTTTTGATAAGATTAAATTTTCTATGGACATTTCCTAATCTTTGAAATAAATAATCCCCTGGTGTTGTCCATCCGTTGAGGTGTAAAGTCGTTTAAATTGCGTCCCGTTAATTGACTCCTCTCCCAGCTGTGTGATGAGGGATGTCCTCGTGCATTTGTGTGTGTGTCTGTGCGTTCGTGTAGGTGTATGGGTGTGCGTGTTGCGTGCCATTTGTCACGCAAGGGGTCACCACGTGACATGTTAATCACACCCACCCTCACTTTCTCACTCTCTCTCTCTCTCTCTCTTTCTCTTTCTCTCGGGAAAAAATTAGAATGAATGCCAGAGCAAGAGATGACATCTCAAACAGGGAAAAGATCCGGGACAGGAAAAAAAAGGTGAATTTTAAAGTCACCATAAATATCATCAAAAGGAAAAAAAGAGAGAAATATAAATAAACGCGTGTCGTCACGTGTTTATTTATTTAGTCATTAAAATTAAGTTGTTAGATTAACCAAAAAGAAATTTAATGACTAATTTATATCGTTAATATTTAGAGTTTACTTTTTTATAAAAGTTTTTACGGGAACAGAGTACCTAATCTTAGCAAATAGCTGAATAATAATTATATTATACTGTACTTGGAAAGACTACTGTATTACTTTCTCATACCATTCTTTGTTAATATAATATATAGAAAGTATTGTATTCATGACAAATAGTTAAAAATTCGTTATCGAGATTTTGATGGAAATACACGTTTTGAGGCCCTTTGAATCCAAAAAAAAGTGATACCACAAATTGGTCTGCCTGTCTTGGAAAAAATATCTCTAGAGCTACGAGGTTGAACATTTATATTTAAGGTCCCCACCCCTGAGGTATGAAAATAAGCTTTTGAATTCAAAAGCACACAACAAAATCGACCAAGAGTACCAGTACTGATGTACTTTTTCAGTTTTTTTTTTTTTTTTTTTCGATTTTCTCAAAATTCTTTCTAACGATTTTGTTTAAAATACTTAAATCAATTTAGATACTCTTTAAAATATATATTTTCATTTTGTTCTCTAAATTGATTAAGCCATTTTACTCTTGTACAGTGAGCGCCACAATTAAGCCCCCACCTGGGAGCTAAAGCCTTAAGTATACAGTATAGTATATGGTATATAGTGAAATAATTTTAATGACCGAAAAGGTAAAATAAAATTTGGTACAGATGATTTTATTTTACCTTTTCAAATTTAAAATTATTTCACTCTATACCATATACTATACCATTTACTTAAGGCTCTAGCTCCCAGGTGGGGACTTAACTGTGGCGCTCATTGTACTGTACTTCATAGGAAAAATATGGTAACAAAAGATAAATATTTTTCCATATTTATAAATTTCACATCTTGAATTCACATGTACCGTACTGTCGGATACGTAAATTTATCTCAACACAAAAAAATATGGTGTGAAAAACACAAAACACAACTTTAGACTACCAAAGGTAAGAGAAAGTTATGTGCTGTGCGACCAGTCACACCATATTTTTTTTTTTTTTTTTTCTATTACTTCATCTAGAATAAGAAAAAAAAACTTTGAAAATTAAATAACTTCTTGACTCTTATGTAAATTTTGTGACACTTCCGTAATATTGACAGTATTTTCTATTGTCAGTATCTAGTAATTCAGTCCCTCAGTCTCTATTCTATACGATCACTAATACCCACTAACAATACTGTCAGTTTTACTCATCTTCAAGACAGGGGTGGGTGGGTAGGCAAAGTTCAACTAAGGGCGACTTTAATTTATTATTTCGCGAGATTGGTTGTCACTGGCTTTTTCAAGGCGCCCCGAGGTCTTGAAGTTTTAGGTGCAGAGGGAGCCGAGTATTTCCTTTTGCTTTCTTCTAAATGCGCCACTAGTTTTCACTTCTTTTCCCAAATGAAGGGTTGAATAATTTCATTAATAAATACATACATATAGGCACTATATTTTTTTTTAATTATGAGTGTTATCAAATTTCAAGAATACAAAGGATTGCTTCTGTAGTGGATAAGCATAAATTAAAAAAAATTTTAAAATTTCATGTTAACATATCGAAACTATTTTGTTCTACAATTAAGGACTAAGAAACGGATCTCCGTGTGCGCGCATTTTTAAACCTGATTTCACGCTGCTATTCTTTTCTTTGAAAAATTTTTGCTTACATCCTCTTTTTTATTTATTTATTTATTTGTAAATTTATAATATATTCGATCTCACTTGTCGGGGTGTTTTCCAGGAAGTAAAATTAATTAATAACTTCTTTCAAATATTGCTAATAATTTACAACAGTATATTTTCAAAAGACTAACAAAGTTAGGAAAGTTTAATAATTTGAATAAACTGCTTTACTTTTTATTAGACATAACGAAAGGTTATCGGACATTCCCTTCTCTAATGCTCTTAGAGAAGGCAAAATTTTGTTAACTTTGATGGAAAAAGGAAAAGAAAACTAAAAAATAAATATAATTTATCAGGATAATTCACCTTTTAGATTAACAAAAAATAACTTTTATTTGAAATCGTTTAATCTATAGAAATATATATAGAGATTAGGCCTCTATATATTATAGATTAGGAAGATAAGGAGAATAAAACTTCTCTCTCACACCAATTCAATTTATTCTAAATATTTCGGTCTCACTACAGCCATCCATCTTCAGTGCATATTTGAAAATTCTGAGAGAAGTTGTCACAAATTTATAAAAAGTTTTAGAAAATTTAGAGCGCTTATACTGGTATACTGGTAAAAAAAAGGACAGTAGTTCATGAGCCAAAATCTCTCAGAATTTTCATATAAGCCTATGCACTGAAGAAGGCCCCGGTAGAGGAACCGAAACATCTGCAATAAAATAAAGTTCTATATGGACCCTGTTACGCATTAGTGTGTCAAGCGCCAGCTACAGAGTTTTGAGAAAATTAACATTAAAGTTTTTTGTTTTCATTGGATTATATATAATTTTTTTGTCAATTTTGCAAGTAACATTAAATATAAATTTTTTTCATAAAAAATACTATATTAATTATAGCATTTGAAACAATATTCCGTGCTTAACTCAATTTTTAATTTTTTGGCGCTTGACCCTCTATTGCATAACAGGGTCCATATAGAGTGATGATTAATAACGACTAAACGTTTCAACCAAATTTGAAAGTTTTTATTCATCAGATCATCGTTCATCCTTTGACTACTATCTTATCTTTATTTATTTATTTTTTTTTAATTGTTTTAAAATTTTACATTCTAATCCCTTGTTAGTAGGCCTAATTCAACGATCTATATTTTTGCAAAATAAAATAAAAATATCAAATTTTATTCACATTAATTGTATCCCCTTAAAAAGTCCGTCTCTCTAACTCTCTAGCCCTAAGCTATAAGCCTTCTTTAATTTTCGAAATTTTCTTAAATTTTTCAAAAATATATAGCAAAACAAAGAGAGAAAAAAAAATAAAAATACAAAAGAGTAAAGATAAAGAAAAAGAGAGAAATATTGAACAGACAGACAGACAGAGAGAGCTCTTTCTCTCTCTCTCTCTCTCTCTTTCTCTCTCGCATAGAGAATCGAATTCTATTCCAGGAGCAAAAGAGATGGAGATATATATATATATATACAACTTACTGTACTACCACAAGTATAACAACACAAGCGCCATCTATATAGTCTCTCGCCCTCTCTCTCATATACACAGACAAATACATACACACACATATATATATACTATATACGTATGTTTGTGTGTATGTGTGTATGTATGTTGCTTCATATAGTCTGCTACCTAAATTATAGACCAAATTCGAAAACTCTTTAATACTAAAACAATTATTATTTTTAATAAATTTCTTATAATAAATTAAATTTTAGTAAATTAAAATTATTATTTTGAAAATAAAATTATACTAAATAATAATATTGTATTTATTCTTTTAATTAAAAAATTAATGCCCGTCTAGCTTATAAAATTTACACTATCTAGACAAATTTCCTTTTTCATAAAAGTCCTTGTATAATATTTAACAAAATTAGAGAAAATGTTGGTTTAGGGTGTAGCCTTTAGATTTGGCAAATCACTCTATGAATCTCCTAGATAATAAAAATATGTAATTAGTTAAATCAGGCTCTGGGTCTTAGAACAGAGGTAGAGTTTTCGCTTCCTTCAGAGTTTTGCCTCATGTCTAAATAGAAAAGCCTTTCCTTCCCTGTGCTATTTTTATCTTTTAATAGTGTTTTTAATAAAAAAAGCTACTATTTAAATAAATTAAAGACACTATTCGGAAAATATTTTGTATCAAACCTTTGCAATTTGAACATGACAAATAATTTTTTTTTTTACAAATTTTTTTTAAAATCTTTGGAAGCCACCATCCCATCCCATTCGTATTCGTAAAGAAAAGAGATTATAATCACTATTTTAATTTAATTTTAATGATTATTAAAACCACAAAATTCCTTCATCAACACTTTTGAAGGTTTTTTATTTATAATTAGTCAATCCTAAAGGGACGATCCCTTTTTGGTTTTCTTTTTCTTTAATTGCCTAAAATGTCAAAACTTGAAGAAGGTTTTGACAGATGAGAAATATATTTTATGTAAATGTAATAATATTTTTGACATCGTTTTTTTTTTTTTACAACTTGAAGGGTTAAAATATTATTTTTTGTGAATGTTTCTTTAACCTTAAAGACATTTAGAGGTGTCTTACCATAATTACCTAATAGTTTTCTTTATTTTTTTGTCCATTGAAAAGTGAGAATGTGTGAGTGTGAATCTAAATTAACAAAGACAAAATATTTCTATTCCATTTTTACTTTATCTTACCCTTTATATGAAATATATATAGAAAGAAAGTATTGCGATCATGTCAAAAATTCTATGTCAAGATTTTGATGGATAAGCATATTTTGATTTTGATATTTTTGTTTGTCTGTCTATCTGTGAACAAAATATCCCAAGAACGAAAAGATCTAGGAGGTTGAAATTTTATATTTAAGATAGACACCCTTCTGGAGTGTGACACGAAGTATTTGAACAAAATCGGCCAAAAAGTACTGATGTACGTTTTCAGTTTTTTGCTATTTACTCAAAATTCTTCTTCAACGATTTTTATTAAAATTCATAAATCAACTATTTTTTTGATGCTCTTTAAAAAGTATATCAGTGAAATTTTTCGTGAGGTGCATGGGACCAGCGATCCTCCGGATCGCCCCATATTCCCTCATTTTTTCTTGGGGTCGGGAGCTTTCTAGGGGGGGGGGGGGGGGGCCACGAACCTTCTGGGGGGACCGTGCCCCCCCCCCCCCTGGATCCATCTGGTTACATCCATGCTGATAGGGAAAACACCTATTGATAATCATTGTCTTCGAAATTAATCCCAGTAAAATTTCACGAATTTTTATTTCTGGAAGGTCAATTTTATTATTTTTTCCCTCCAAATTTTCACGGCGCACACTGATATGGAAAGGACCTAATTATTGTCTTCAAGATTCATAGTGAATTTATTCTTTAAAAAGGACCAATCTCATAAATTCAGTTTGGAAAACATTTTTAGGGAATGAAAGGAGAACTACTCACTTTCTATAGTTATGGTTCTTTGGTTAGTTATCTTGAGTCAAAATTTACTATTATTAATAGAGTCTATATATTACAAAGCTAATAGGAAAATAGAAAAATAATTTTGTAACCAAAGAGAATTTTAAGTTTTTTTAATTTGAAAAAAATGTAGCACTTATGGGTGTTGAACTCACAATCTACGGGTCTATTGCTCAAGTATTGGGCTTAAAATGTAAGAACGTCGATTCGATTCGGGCAAGTGCAATATTTTTTCATTCACTTTGGGTAAAAATTTAAAATTACTGTAATATTGTTTTCTTTTCTAATTAACTAAATTAAAATGATAATTTATGAGTAATGAATAGTTTTAAATATTTTTAAACGTATCTTGTCAGATAGGTAGTAAATCAGTTCTGCAGTTAGTCGTTCAGCGCTAGAATAACGCGAGTAAATGAGTTTTCTGCTCGGTTGCTACATTCAGTTCTCGTAAGCAATAGACCTCGTCTGAAATCCATTGCAGTACACGAACTGTGCAGATAAGAAAAGTTACCCTATGTGGGTTCACCAGTACACCACTCGGCGAGTAAATGAGTTTTTGGCGTTGGGGGCGTGTATCGGGTGGGCAGGGGCAAGGGGTGGGGTGGGATGGGGTAAAAGGGGGAGAGCCGTTTGCCGGCGACGACGACGACGGCTACGCGATAGAACTGTGCGAAAGAGACAGAAACTCCCGTTTTTTTTTCTTTTTTTTTTCCAAACATATTGTGCATCATACAAATCATAAAATCACCACTCACCGGCATGTCTTATTATTTCACCATGTAAAAATCATTCGAAAAAAGTATTTTTTTTTTTTAACAAACTTTATTTTTTTTACCGTGTGTCACGTTAATAAAGAAGAAGCTAGTGTATGTAATCATAGCAATTTTGATCAGAAAAAATGAATTTTATTCTGAAAAATAAGAGAAATTTTAAGGGTGAATTTATTTTTTTTAGTTTAATTTCGTTATTATAGGATATATAGAATAAATGACGATATCCATACATATTTATTTAATTTCCTACCAATAAATAAATTTTAGAAATTTTGAAATAAATCATTTTTTAGAATTCTATTAAAATTATATTATATTATAACTTGAACATTAAAAATAATTAATTAAAAAACATGTATATCTATCAAAATCTCGACATCGAATTTTTGACATGATCGCAATACTTTCTCTCTATATATATTTCATATATAGGGTAAGAGAAAGTAAAAAAAATATTAGTTTAATAAATAAACATAATTAAATATTCAAAAAGTGACGATAGTTTTAAAAAATCAGGTATTTTGCATCTGATCCCCAAAGTCAGCCATTGATATGCCATTGCTCTAGTTATATTAAATCTTTTTCAGTTAATCGTTTTGAAAATGTAAAAACAACTATCAAATTTAATCTTTTGCCCACTTATTAAATTCACTATTTTCTCTACTTCACTTTTTAAAACGTATATCCGATTCTCAACGAAGATATGCATAATTATCCTATGGAAATGGGGAGAGGGATAAAATTCTTGGTACGGAGAGGGAGGGCCTGGATCGGTTATGTTCTCATTGAAAAAATATTTTCTTCCAATTAAAAATATCCCCTTTAAATGAGTTCGTTCATCATTTTTATTTAAACTCACCTGACAAGAACAAATTTTAAATTATTTGAAAAATATCAGCTGAAACAATAAAATATTCCTGACAGTTTTTCCTGGCGGCTCTGATATCTTAGCAAAAAAAAAAAGGTTCAGAACCGACCATATGTGCTCGCCAAAATTACAATTAACATTCCTCGGAAACAGAACCCGTCCCCCACCCATCCCCTTCTTCCTTTTCTACTGATTCATTCGAATGGTAATTAGTTGACAACAGCGGATTTCGTAAAATAACATCTTCTGAATTAATATTCATCAAAAACAGAATAAGAATTTGTCTTTTTGATGAATTAAAAAAAATAATAAAAATAGCTATATTTCATTCAATATTTTCAAATTTGCATACCTGGTATTTTATAAAAAAATTTTCAAATAGATTTGTTCTAACATTTAACAATTAGTAAAATTTATTCAAAAATCAAAGCTTGATGATATTTCTATTAATCATTTCAGATAATAGCTAATTAATTACAAACATAATTTGACAGTAGGCCTATTGCAATCTTTTTACTTTCTCTTACCTCTATAAATGTGAATTATAGAGAGAGAAATTATTGGATTCATTAATTCGATGTCGAGATTTTGATGGATATACACGTTTTGAGGTCCCCTGAATCTGAAAAAGTGGTTTTTGCGACATGGTCTGTATGTGTGTCTGTTTGAACAAAATATCTCAAGAACGAAAAGAGCTATGAGGTGAAATTGTATATTTAAATTAGGCAACCCCCTGGCACGTGACACGAAGCTTTTGAACAAAATCGGCCAAAGAGTACTAATACTTTACTGATATAGTTTTCAGTTTTTTCGATTTTCTCAAATTCGCTCTAACGACTTTGATTTAAATTCAAAAATCAATTATTTTTTTAGATGCTCTTTTAAATGTATATTCTCATTTTGCTCTCAAAATTGTTTGAAGCACACTTTACTCTTGTGCTTCTTAGGAAAGATAGGAGAAATGGTTGCTCTGGCAACAAAATATAAATATTTTCCCATGTTTATAAATTTTACATCTTGAATTTTAATATATGGGCGGAAACTAAATATATCTCGACACAAAAAAATATGGTGTGACAAGCACAGAACACAACTTTCGATTGCCGAAGACAAAGTCGTGTGCTGTGCGACAGTCACACCAGTTTTTTTTTCTAAATATCTAATTTTCCTATGGAGCAATCAATTCAATGTAATAATAAAATTTTTACTATATTAGACCCCTCTCTCCCTTTGCCCTGTCAGCAATAATAAGCAAATCATTAACCCTCCCCACTTGCTTACATTAGCATTTCATTTTTTCCCATTCGAATTTTAGGGAACAACGGCGCCTTTTTTTCATTTAAAAATGCTGATATAAGCAGCAAAAATAAACAAATGGAATACCTCTTCCCCTAATCTGTTTGAATATTTTAGGGGAGGACTTTTGCCCCTTATTTTTGGATATTGTTTCTTTTATTTGAGCATATTTTTTATGGTGAATCAAGTGATTTTAGGGTTGTATTGAGTTCTCTTTGGTTTGGTATAAATGAAGAACCATGGATCTTCTAGATATCCAGAGTTATACTCCCGGGAACCTTATCATCCCTTGATTTACCAGTGAAATATACTCACAAAAAATTTTAAATAAAATTTATATTTATGAATGAAAATGGTGACTGGTTTTTCCATTTACTGTTCCCTTAAGGGTCTGTTTCTTTCTCTTTCACTCTTTCTTACTCCCAGTTAATTGTAACGTTTCAGAAAAGAAAATCTCTACTCCATTATAGAATTTATAACACAAATGGAGGGCGTTTATTTTTCATTTTAAATGAACCCCGGGAGGCGGGGGCGTGTGTATCTATTATTTTCGAATTGCACTATTATTAAGTTGGTAGCAAAATTGGACTGGTAGTTTCTCTCTTTCTCCCTCTCTTTGCCCCAGGGGACAAAACATTTATTCTCTTCATTATCTTATGTATTAATATTTTATATTATTATTCTTAGGTGAAAAAAATACCTCATTAAGCCGCACGTATGAATAAATCATTTTTCAGCGGAAACGTAGATACATACCCCCAAAAATTAGAAATGACTATTCTAAATAAGTAGGTCAATTTATAAATTTATCTATTGAAAAACCACCCATTGGTTAACTCCAACCCTCTTTCCGTGTGAATTGTATTAATTTTTGTGAAAAATTGTGTCGGCGACCTAGGAAAGATAGTCCGCCCTTCGCGAAGGCGTGGAGGTCGTGGTTCGAGTCCAGAGGGTGCAATTTTGCCCAATCATAAACACAAACTCATCTCTCAATTATTATTTTGTTTGATAATTATTTGTTTGATGTTAATTTAGCACTAATTGACTTTTCCCCTTATTTTCTCTCCTTTCGGATATTAATTTTTCAACTACTAGTTGATATATTTCTTTTCTAACCTAGCACTCTAGCACTAAGGATGTCTTTATTAAGGATAGATCCTTACCAGTATTAATATCTACAAGGTCTTCTTTTGTTTTAAGAATAATTATTATATTCTTATAATATAATTTTTTTATTCAACAAAAAACTTAATAAATGTCGTAATAATTTTTTTTTACCTGCCGGCGCTAATTCAGCAGAAATTATTCACAATATTCATTCAATATGAACACTAACTTTAACCCTTTTGTTGATAATAGAACTTGATTGTTTACTTTTCACAGAATTATTTTTTATAAAAGGACCTCTGATTAAAACTGATTTTTTATCCCATTGTTTTTATAGATATTAGAATTATTCATTCGAGAATTCTTGACGTGAGGTCATATTTTTGAGGATGGCACAACTATCTCAGGTTGGATTTATGTATCGGTATATGTAACGAAAATTAAATTAATGTTGACAATTCTTTTGATCAACCACATATTTTCATCATCATGTAGGCCCTACATATTTTCGGTTTCATTTCTCATAAGGATCTTCAGCCCCTGAAATTTTAAAAAGTAATAAATTTATTTATGTTTTCAAATTCTGTAAATTGTTGTTAATTTTATAATCTTAAATTATAATAACTTTGTTAGGCTGGACGCACACCTATTAACCAAAAACGCTCTTCGACTTTTGTCAATGAGCATTACTCTCCAAAATTTTATAAATGAAGAGGGGGGCGATGGGGCCCGGTCCCCCTCCCACCGAAATTTTTCAAATCTATATCTCTATATCTATATATAAGCTTATATACCGGTATATACAGGGTCTCCATAATTAAACTTGCTCAATGACAAAACATTTTGCTCAATGATGTCGAATCATGCTCAAATGTGTATACTGTACGTGAGAGTGGAATTAAAAAACAAAAATACATATAAATTTAACTTATTATTTTTTAAAATTCCAGGCCCATAATCTCTTATTTAATAATCTTATCTTATTTCTTTGGTAATCTTCAATTTACCCTGCAAGTTTTAATAAGCCATAGTCTACTTGAAAAAAAAAATTGCTGATGTTTGATGACATGAGTATTCTCCAGCTGAAACACCATAACGTACTTGATCTGTCCGTCCATGAAATGATTTTCTTTTTGTATTATTAATAATTGTGAATACAAATGCGTGTCTCTGGGTTGGATAACTTTTTCTGATTGTTTCTCTTCTTATAGACAATCATCTATATGAGTGGGCGATGCTTTTGCCGCATTTTACCCTCTCGATTGTGATGCATGTAATAACTATTTAAGTAATGGTTGTTGAAAGCTGCAATTTTATAGTTCGAGAATGAAAAGAAAGTACAGTAGCCTTTATTATGATAAAAATGATTTTTATTTCACCATTCCGAGTACAACCAGTGCAATAAATTGTGGCTTCTTAAGACTTTTCAAGTGCTAGAAATTATTTATGAATAAAAAATTCCCTTTTAACCCAGACGCTTAGACGGAACGCACACCAATTGAGCAAAACGTTTTCGGACAAAACGTTTTGTCCAAGATCAAAACGTTTTACTCGAAACCAAAGCACACCGATCGAGCAAAACGCTCAATAGTAAAACATTTTGTGTGATGTCGAATCATGTTTTGTTTCTTCGGTGTATGTTGACCCATAGAAAAGCATTGAAAAAACAGTTTTAGGCAAAAATGTTTTGTTCGAAAACGTTCTTGCTCAATTGGTGTGCGTTCAGCCTTAGATAGAGAATAGTTGATAGAAAATCATACTCCTTAAAACTTACACATTCTCTTATACGCCAGTAAGAGTATTGTTAGATCCAAAATTTAATAAGATTCATTTACTTGTAGTTTGGAACACTCATTTTTTCTTCAAGCAAAATTCAGAAAGAAATCATTTATTAATTAAGGGTTTCATTTTCTGAATTATACGAACTTTTCTTCTATCTTTTATTTTGTCAGTTTCTGGTCTATTTACCAAACCGCGGGCCAACCAACTTGTCTTTTTTCAATAGAATTGAAAACATTGAACAAAACCCTCAAAGTGAAAAAATCTGGTGTGACTGGTCGCACAGCACACAACTTTCCACACCAGATTTTTTGTCAACATATATTTAGCTTCCGCCGATATTATAGAATTCAAGATGTAAAATTTATAAGTGTGGGAAAATACTTATATTTTGTTACCATGGCAACCATTTCTCCTATCTTTCCTATGAAGTACAAGAGTAAAGTGGTCTTCAGAAGATTTCAATGGCAAAATGAGAATATACATTATAAAGAGCATCTAATAAATAATTGATTTTTGAATTTTCGAAAAATTGCAGCGAATTTTTAAGAAAATCGAAAAAAACTTAAAAAGTACATCAGTAAAGTACTAGTACTTTTTGACCGATTTTGTTTAAATACTTATTTTCACGCCCTAGCGGGGTACCTAACTTAGACCATGCCGCAAAAACCACTTTTTTTGGATTCTGGAGACCTCAAAACGTATATATCCATCAAAATCTTGACATCGAATTTTTGACATGAATCCAATACTTTCTCTCTATATATGTATATTAACATATAGACTACATATCTAAGCAAGAGAAAGAAAAAACAAGCCATTTCATTTTGGACTACTTTTGGACTGTAATTTATCTTTCTAAAATAGACCTATCTGGTTTAAATAAAAAAGATTGTCATTTTTTTTTTTTGTTATTTTAATATAATACTTCTAAGGACTATATCTTTACCACTTGTCTAAAGTGTCGACTTTATTTTCATGCTAATTTTCTTTAGTATTAAATAAATAAATGGTTTCTTTTGGTTACTTCCGTTTCAGTCCCCACTCATTCTCCCGGTAACACATATTCATTATTTCTCCTTTTTTTCTATGAATTTTGTGGGGCGTGAAATTTAGATAAAAATTGAATTTTAAGGTCGCTTAGAAAGACAAAAATACAGGATGTTTTTTTTTTTGCTCTTGTCACGTGTGGTGGTTAATTTAGGGGAGGTAAAATAAACAAAAAGACAAAAAAATAAAATGGGAGGGCTAGATTGGGTGGGGGGATGTGGTTATTCAAAAAAGGGAGGGAGAGGGACATTAAACAAATCATAATATAAATATTAATTAAAAATAATGAATATCATATGTTAAAAGCGAGATAACAAAATCTATAAAATCGAAATAAAAAGTTTTTTATTTTAACAATTAAATAAATAAATAAATAAAATTCAAAAATAAAATAAAATAATTATAAATTCCACTTTTCTTCAATCGATTTTTTATCCCCTCTCTTTTACTTTCTCTTACCCTATATATGAAATATATAGAGAGAGAAAGTATTGCGATCGATCATGTCAAAAATTCGATGTCGAGATTTTTTAAAGAAGTGTTGTATTTTCTATCTAAAAGTTTTCATTCATTTTCTGTTACCCATCTTGATGATTATGAATGGTTTGTTGAAAAAGTTTTAATAATACTAAAAATAAAATTGCTGGACCATGGCGCCATCTACTCGCAAACCTAGTGAAACCTATAAACAACAATTCTCTTGACATTGAGGAACGTTTCTCACTGCTATGCTAAGCAGGCTTCCAGAGGCTCGAATTTAGACCCTAGCCCTTTTTCAGACTTATCATGTTCTGAACAATTTGATAAATAATTGATTGTATAAACTAATATCAAACAAGGATACAAATAACATTTGTATTATAAAACACACAATCCATTTCTAAAATATTTATCTATAATTTCCTAAGCGAATTTTAAGATAGATAATTTGATAAAAAAAAAGATATATTATAAATAGACCTGAAAAATTTAAATATGAAATGAAAATTCTGTCAAAACGTTTGGGTCTTAAATAACGAATGTAAGTTGAAGATGAACTGAACCGGTTGGTCTGGAGCTCTCCTCTCTCTTTCTGACTGCACTTTGGTCTAATAACAGGTTCTGGTCTCTCTTCGGTTATTTTTGCTGTTTTTTTTTCTCTCTATCTCTTTCTCTCTTGCAATGATGATCGATGTTTTACGGAAGTGAGTACATCTGTCTGTCCATGCCTTCGCCCAGGAGGTAATAGAAATTGTCTAAGGCAATCGAACAGCCGCCCTTTATCAACATAATAATAATCCCGCACCTTTTTTTTTATGCCTAGACTTCCATTCACAAAATTGTTCATATCCCTCTTCGGAAAATCGTTTTTGGCAGTTTAACTTAACCCAACACTTTGAACTGAAAATGATTTTATTAATAAATGACTTGGAGAAATTTTTAAATAATTCGTAAAACATCAAAAGAATAGCTGAATATCAATTTTTAGCTGAAATTTTTCTCTTAATAAACTATAGATTAAGGTGTAGGGATTCATCTATAATTAAGGATTATTGAATATTCGATCAAAAGCCAAATCATAATAATTGGATATCTGATTGCACTATTATGTCACAATGATCATATTATATTTGATTTTAATAAGGGCAGGTTCAGCCAAATAAAAAGCCTTTATGTGCTTCTCCGGAGACGTTTTGGGATATATTTAATGTCTCATCAGCAGTCCGTATCAAAATATAGGATAGATAGGTAGATAGCGAGAATATTTTCTCTCAAGGTTACTTCGAGGCCTATAATTTTTATGTAGGCCTACATATGCTCTACCTACTATTCAATCATTACCTTTTTGCTATATTTCGTTACTGACTGATGATGAGACATTAAATATATCTCCGAAGTAGAGAAGCACATAAAGACTTTTTTATTTGACAGAACCAAAAATTATCAAATATATTCATAGCCATCAAATGCTATTTATTTGATCATATTATAATTGTTATTAATCTAACGAAATATGAAGATTTTGGCAGAATAAATAAATAGTGTATTGATCACTCGTAATATCGCCTGCTGAGAATCATAGTGGCGAAAGTCCGAATCTCAACAATTGTAGAAAAGGCGTTTGAAAGTTTTACAAACATATACATTTAAATAGGCGGGCAACAAATGAATAGGTCAGAATTAATAGCAAAGAATAGAAATATATTTTCGCCACTTTGACACTCAAAAGAGAAGAGGTTTTAACTTTTGGGGGGCTTAACTCAAAAATTGAATTTTCTGACTTTCGCCACTATGATTCTTAGCAGGCGATATATCGATGTTATTTATAAAATAAACACAAGAATAAAACTGTACCTAAGAGCAATCTTAAAATGCGATGTCTTAATGAAGGATGAAACTTTGACGTTTAGAAAATAAATAAAAATTTTCTTGTCTGCTGAATACAAGAATGAAACTTTCCGATTATTACCACTTGGATTTCTGACTTATATAAATATTCGGACACACATCTTACTAGATAGGCCTATATCTTTGCAAGCTAATAAGATTTTGGACTTGGTATATCCCATAGTTGTTCAGGAGCTTTAGTCGTTTTGTGGTCTCTCTGTGGCCCACCCATATCTCTCTCTAAATATAATGGAGAGACGCTGAAGCAGGAGCTCAAACTTGCAATCGTCTGTTGTTGTTGTTGTTGTTACTGTGGTTGTTGTTGGGGGTTTCGAGGCTGCACGTCCACGTCTGCAAGTAAAGCACGTACTTGTTTAATGATAGGGTTCCCCGACGGTCGGGCTACCTACCCGCTGCTGCTGCAGCTACAGCTCCATCATCATCATCATCATCATCATCATCATCATGATCGTCCCAGGCAGAGAGAGACCGAGTCATTATCATCCTTATTATTAAGCCTAGAAAGACGGGCTCAGAAAGGAGAAAGAGAGAGATAGAGAGAAAGGCTTTTGCAGGAAGCAAAGGCCCGAGGTCGCGATTGCATCGAGAGAAACATGAAAAATTGCCGAGAAGGACATTCAACGATAAACAAAAAAAAAAAGTTAATATTTTCTTCTATTCAAAAAGATAGGGTCAATAAAAGCCAAGTCATTTTTTTATAAGTATTTTTATTAGACGATAACCCGTTATCAAAAAGAAGAATGCTAATCAAAAAAAAATTTTTTTAATGCGAATTATATATTAATAGCTTCCTTTTTACTTTCTCTTACCTATATATGTTAATATATAGAGAGAAACTATTAGATTCATGTCAAAAATTCATTGTCGAGATTTTGATGGATATACACGTTTTGAGGTCCCCTGAGTTCAAAAAAGTGGTTTTTGCAACATGGTCTGTGTGTGTGTCTGTGAACAAAATATCTCAGGGTTTGGGGTGACACGAAGCTTTTGGACAAAATCGGCGAAAAAGTACAAGTACTTTACCGATTAACTTTTTCAGTTTTTCCGAATTTTTTTGATAATTGTTTTTTTTTTTATTTCTTTCGATGGAAATGCATGAACATGTTGATTGTTAATGGACATGTGTTTCTATTTATTTATTTATTTTTTCTTTTTTTCCTTTTGTTTTGTTGTATTTGTTATTGTATTTAAATTTGTATTGTGTTTGTTGGACCTAGCCACCGAGGACTGGTGCCTCTAAGCGGGTCGTAATAAATTTATTTATTTATTTATTTATTTTCTCAAAATTTGCTCTAATGATTTTGATTAAAATTCAAAAATCAATTATATTTAAGATGTTGTTTAAAATATATACTTCTCATTTTACTCTCAAAATTGTTTGAAGACCACTTTACTCTTGTAGTTCACAGGAAATATAGGAGAAATGGTTGCCATGGCAAAATATTTTCTCATACTTAAAAATTTTACATATTGATGTCGACACAAAAAATCTGGTGTGACAAGCACAGAACACAACTTTCGATTACCGAAGATAAGAGACCAGTCACACCAGATTTTTCAAATATGACTCCATTTTTAAGACTGTCTTTCAATTCTATTATAAATTTATTTTCTTTAACTGCACTAAGAAATAGAAGAATTTAATGTTGAAAAAGGTAAAAAAAACATGTCAATGTAATTTCTTTATTGATATTCAGCCCACGGCTAACGTTTCGATTCTAGGTTTGGGCCATCATCAGAGCTGGGGCTGTGTCAAAAAGGCATATATACTTTTCCCGAAACGAAAGGGCTTCATGTGCAATAATGAGATTTATGCCCTCCCGTATCGGGGAAAGTATATATGCCTTTTTGACACAGCCCCAGCTCTGATGATGGTACAACCTAGGATCGAAACGTTAGCGGTGGGCTGAATATCAATAAAGAAATTACATTGGCTTCATTTTCTTCTTGTTTTTTTTTTACCTTTTTCAACATCTACTCTACAGCCATACATCCGCCTGTTACATACAGAAGAAATTAAAATTACTGATATATTAATATCATTTCAAAGGCTAATTTAGGCTAAACTTCTTTCCGACTGTGTAATTGAACATTTAAGGCAACCCGCTCAACTTAAAGATAGGTTTGTTAGTCTTTTCTTAATAGCAGGCGCGTGGGCGCGTTTCTGATTTCTGGTAAAAATATTTTTTTTGCCAATTAGGCACATGTTTTACATGTTTATGCTCAATCGGTGTGCGTTGGCATTGAACAAAATGTTTTGTCATTGAGCGTTTTTGCCTAATCGGTGTGCGTTGGCATTAGACAAAATGTTCGGCCATTGAGCAAAAACGCTTAATGGCAAAACATTTTGTTCAATGATGTCGAATCATAATCAATTGTGTTTACTCATTTGTGGCGTTGACCGACAGAAAAGCATTGAAAAAAAAAAAACAGTTTTAGGCACGATTAGTCAAAAACGTTTTGTCCAAGAGCGTTTTTGCTCAATTGGTATGAGCCTAAATATAAACTATTCTATCTCCTGCTGAGAATCATAGTGACGAAAATCCGAAATTCAACAATTTGAGAAAAGGCGTTTGAAAGTTTTATTAAATAACCGGACAACAATTGAATAGGCAAGAATTAATAGCAAAGAATGGAAATATATTTTCGCCACTTTGGCACTCAAAAGAGAAGACGTTTTAACAACTTTTGGTAGGCTTTCAGGGTGGTAACTCAAAAAATGAATTTTCGAACTTTCGCCACTATGATTCTAAGCAGGCGATATGTTGACAGAAAAAAAATTGATGTGACTAGCACCGAACACAACTTTCAATTAACGAGAAAGTTGTATGCTGAGCGATCATTCATATCAGATTTTTTGTTTATAAATTTTATAACTCAAAAACGAACTATTAATCCTTACAACAAGCGCTTTACATTTAAAACATATAATAACAATAAATTATTCGATCTAGTAAAAATAAGTTTTTTTCAATCGGAGCCTAACTCTCACCACAGGTGGGATTCACTACTATTATTTCCTGAAAAAGTGCACTATATCTTAAATTAAATTACATTTGCAATGAATGATAAAGTCACGCGATGGTTTGCATCTAAACATAATCCTAAAAAAAAAAAAAATAAATAAATAATGATAAATAACTCAATTATATTCTAGGAATAAATAAATGAGTTTCCTATTGTTTCTGTTGGACGCGGAGCCTAGAGATAGGCCTTTTGCCCGTACTGGTGGGTGTTAAAGGGACAGAATCGCCCGCTGGGCAGAGGACCCCCCCGGGAGCATCGAGCCAAAGGGCGCAAAGGGCGCCCGCCTCGGCAATTACAACTCGAAGCCCTCCGGGGGCCCCTCGCCACGGCTCGCCTAGCTCTTTACTTTTTATGAATTATTTTCTTTTTTTTTTCTTACTCCTCACTCCTCCCTCTCGACATTAATAATTCATTTTGATCAACTTGTTGAATTAGAAAGAACAAAAAAAATAGACATGATAACAATATAGAGAAATTTATTTTATTTTTATTATTTTGATATGGTAGTATAGAATCTAAAAAATTGACATTTCATAAGATTTCGTTTAGGGACATTCTCGTTAAATGATTTTTACTTTCTCTTACCCTAAAAGTGATTTATCTTTACTCTAAAAGCTAGGCGAATTCAAGAGCTATTTGTTCATTTTGACTTCGAAAATCGATTCCTATTTAAAACGTTCTTCTGACTTTTTCGTTGGGCAGCCAGTAATTTCTCACTTTTTCATTTTTCTCACAGAAATATTAATTTGATTCTATCGGAATCCGCTTTAAACACCTTCAAATTGTAAGTTCGCCAGTGGAGCGCCATAAAATGAATTATTTGCATCATTGGCACCCTTAAAAAAAAATAAATAAAATTCGTGACTATTCTTAAAATTCTTTAATTAAAAACCTGAAATCTTTTTTCATCCGTTAAATCTTAACCAAAGCGTTTCACAGGAAATTAGTTGGTTTATTTTTTATTTTATTTTTTTTTATTTATACATAAATGTCATATGTGCAGTAAAAAAAAAAATCCGTGGTAATGCCACCTGTTTATTATTTGGGGACGACATAAATGACTGGAAATACAATTATTTAATTAAGAAATATATTGAAAAAATATTTATTAAATACACACGACTATTTTTGTTGATTGAATTAATTAAATAACTAACACAAAAAAAAAAAAGCAAAAACAAACCAACTGATGTGACCAAGTCAATGTACAAAAACCACACCTGCTCATCTATCCTTTGTTTTATTTTTAATTTGTTATGACCTATTATTAGTCTAATAATATGATAAATGATTTGAAAAAATATAGAAATAATAAACTAATTTAATTGGAATTCATTCATTTAATTGGAATTCATAATTGTAGCCATATGAATTATCTCGTATAGTCCACGAAATGTTTGAGCTAAAATGATATTTCATCGATTCCCTTTTTTCTTATAAATGAATTGGATTTTTACGCGTAATCTTCTACTCTACTCCTAATATCCTCTCCCCATCTTTTTACTTTCTCTTACCTTTGTATAGGCTATATGTTATATATATATATTGAGAGAGAAAGTTTTGGGTTCTTGTCAAAAATTCTGTCGAGATTTTGATGGATATACACGTTTTAAGTTCCCCTGAATCCAAAAAAGTGGTTTGTGTGTGTCTGTGGGTGTGTGTGTGTGTGTGTAACATACAATACATACTTACAAGAGCATATTAACATTCATTCACACATTGTTCAAGAGTGAACAAAATATCTCAAGAACGAAAAGAGCTAGGAGGTTGAAAGTTTATATTTAAGATAGACTCCCTCCTAGAGAGTGACACGAAGTATTTGAACAAAATCGGCCAAAGAGTACTAGTACTTTACTGATGCACTTTTTCAGTTTTTTTCTATTTTCTCAAAATTTGCTTCAACAATTTTGATTAAAATTCAAAAATCCCCTATTTTTTAGATGCTCTTTAAAATTTATATTCTCATTTTTTCATTGAAATCTTTTGAAAACCACTTTACTCTTGTAGTTCACAGGAAAGATAGAAGAAATATTTGCCAAGGCTACAAAATATAAATATTTTCCCATACTTATAAATTTTACATCTTGATATTCGAATGTACTAACGTAAACTAATCATATGTCGACACAAAAAATCTGGTGTGACAGGCACAGAACAAAACTTTCGATTACCGAAGATAAGAGAAAGTTGTGTACTGTGCAACCATCACACCAGATTTTTAAATTAAAAATTTTTACTTACTTTAGGTATCGGAAGCAAAAGACAAGTACTCCAATGCAGAGGTGTAGGCCTATATATAATTTTTTTCGGTGGAGGGGAGGCATATTTTTAAAGATCCCCCTCCTCCATACACAAAAATATTTTTAAAATTTCTTATGGGACCCTATTGGGCACGGACCCTCTCAAAGACAAAAGTTTTATTAAAAATGCTTATACATTAATTAAAATATTGTATATTTTTTTTTTTTTTTTTTAAATTACTTTTATTCCTACATACATTTTCTTCATTTTTTTCTTTAAATATTTTTTACTCAGAGTTTTACTTTCTCTTATTTAACTTTACTCTTAAAAGTTAAGCGCACATCCCTTTACTTCTAATACCCTTATTATTGTAGAAAACTTCTTAGAGAATTAAAGAATTTTATTTAAAACTTACCTGTGATATTTTTAGATTATTTTTTAAAGCGATATTTTCCTTTATATTTTTCTATCGTCAGAAAAATTATATTAATTTGTTATTTTTTATTTATTTCAGAATCAACTTTGAATTTTCAAAAAAAAAAAAAAAAAACTTCAGGCAATACTATTCAAAACTTTCTTATGGAAATCGTTCACAAGAGAAAAGGACTAAAGCAGCAACTAGGATATGATCCACAAGGTAAAATTTTTTTTTTTTTTTTTTGTTTAATTTTTTTCGAACTGTCTCAAATTTTTCCCAACTTTTTTAATTTATATATATCCATTCTATTCTAACTTCTGAGCAACTAAATCAAACAAAGGAATAAGGAAATAAGAATAAATAAAAGAATAAAACATTTTTTCTATATATATATTTATTTTATTTATATATTTATATATATATATATATTTATATATTATGTACAAAGCCACATTGAAGTTCAAATACTGCCATCAAAAAAAAAAATTTAACATAACGAAAAAAACCCTATCTTTCTTGAAATTAAAAATTTATGCGTTTTGAATTTCATTTACTTTCTTACATTGATTCATAATCTTCTCTTACATACATACATAACATACTTACATACATACTTACAAGAACATATTAACATTCATTCACACATTGTTCAAGAGTTGTACACACCCACACATATCATTTATCCATCATCACTTTTTTTTCTTAAAAGGATTTGTTGAACAGAGACAACAACAAATCCAATTTTTTTTAAGCATTTAATTTCTTTTTTTTTTTTTTTGTAAATATGGCACCATTGTTAACATAACAAATTTCGATTCACACAATGCAAATGATTTTACATATTTCCTATATACATAAATATTTTAGATATATATACAGAGTGTTAAGTATATATATTTATATGAATGAAATATAATAATAAATAAATTAATGCAAAAAAAAAATAATAAATAAAATATATTTTTCTAATTAAATATATTTTATTTAATTTTAGTGAATTATGGGGATTTTTTTCTGGGAAGTAGGATAATCCCAAAAATAAATTTTAGCCTAATATTCTCACCACAATCACTAGGCATTCAAATTTTCTTAAATTTATTGTTTGTATTTTGTATTTATTTTTTTTGAGATATTTAATTTTGGAAAATCTTTTTTGTTCCAAATTTTGAGGTATTTTATAAACTTTTTTGTGGAAACTGGCAGGATGGCCAGAGACGGCCAAATAAAAAAAAATATAGCTTTTATTTATCAAAATTATTTTTATTATAATAAAAAGCACTCGCGGCACCAGGATTTGATTAAGTAAGGGCCCGAAATTTTTGGTATAGCCAGTGGCGCATTCAAGGAGGAGAGAGTAATAATGATATATAAATTTTAGTTCTGGATTTCAAATTGGAATTAATAAAAAACTTTTGTATATATTTAAAATTTTGGTAGAAAAAAAATGATTTTCCAGGACCGACGTTTCGGTCAAATATGGGACCATCTTCAGATTATTTTTTTTTCTACTTTAAATACCAACATTCAGCTATATACCTCCTTCGAACTTTTCTAGGCCTATAATTAAAATTCATAATAACTATTTTGTTTTTTTTTTGTCCAAAGCTGTGAGCCCGGGCCCCTCCCTCCTGAAACCGCTAGTGATAAAAAATGTTTGTAATCACAAAATAAAAATCGGCCTACGTTTTGATAATAATTATTAATAATTTAAATTTTTGTTTAAGAATATAAGTAGAAAAAAAAATATATTCGATGACGATTTTCTATTACATATTTGAAATTTTCTTTCAAAAATAAAAGAAAATTTTCTTTTAGATTGAGAGTGGAATCGATTTTTCATCTGAACATACTTAACTATTTAAAAAGTCTGGGCAGAATCAGTTTCACACTCTTAATTTATTTTTTATATTTATTCGGAACTTTTATAAATTTAAAAGCCTAGAGATGTGGGTTTTCATTTCCAGCCAGATACAAATTGATTAATCCATTGGTATAAATATGACTGGATAATTGAATTATTTGAAAGTCTATATGACCTAAAGACTTAAAATTAATAGATGCAGCAGTTAAATGGTGATCCAATTTGTATAAATATTTTTATTAAACACTACATGATGGCACACTGACTGTGAATTGCGTAAAAAATGATTATCACCCACAATGATTTATTATTAAGTCTATTTCACTATACATTTTCTTAAAAAAAAAAAAAAAAATACTTTTGTAACATATAATCATCTTTTTAATATTCCTGCCTTGCTTGCTTCTTGGTTGTCTTTCTTGCCTTCCTTTATAAAATTAAAATTCATATCACAATCACTGTTTTATTTATTTATTTTTATTTAATTCTTGCAATACAATTATAAATAAGAACAATGAAAATAAATTAGTTTCTTTCTTTGAATAAATTATTGCTTTTTTTTTTATTTTCTCAACACACTGTATATATTTTCAATATATAAATATATATAAGATAATATTTTAGGGAATTTCTCTTTATTTTATTAATTATTAATATGAATAATCTTATTATTAATTATTATTTCATTTTTTTTTTTAATAATTCTCCATTGTCTTCTGTAGTTTTTTTTTGTTTTTTCTTTTTTGTTTCACCATACAAGGCCTTCGGATTGAACTTCGCCAAATGAGCCTAGAACAAATCTGTCAAGGTTACAAAATATTTTTTTTGAAATGTGATTTTATATTAAATAAAATCAAATTTTATTTTATGATTAAAATAGAGAAGAGGGAAGGATTTTATTTATTAATATATATAAAAAAATCTCTGTTTATTTAATTGAATTGTATAAAAAATTTTTTAATCACTCATTCAATGCCCTTCTTGATTCAAATCAAAATTATTTTTTAAGCCTTAAAAAGTCTATAAATGAGTGATTGTTTATATACAAATCAAGGTGATAAACTGAAAAGATCAATTATTAATGAAAAATGAAAGCTTCAGAGAAATTTTATCCAAATTTTTATCGATCAAAAAAAAACTATAAAAATAATGAATAAAATAAGAGGACTTATGAATATCGCAATTCATATTTATTGTAAATAAATAATATTTTTTTTAATACATTCGTAATATAAATAATGAAAATTGATGTTAATTACTGAGATCTAACAAAATTTATGCCACTAAATTTAGAATTTTTGTATTATATTTGACAATTTTAAAAGAAAATCATCCCCCATTTTCTAAACAAATCCTTTACTTTGTAAAAATTATTTCCCTTTTGTTTTTTTCTGCTTGATTAAATCACTGAAAATAATATCAAATTATATTGATAAATTCATGTTTTTTTTATTTTATTTTTTTTTGAAGTAGGCTAATACACTTTATTACGTCATTACTGTCATCATCAGAAGCAAACATGATACTCCTTTGATGAAAGTGAATTATTTTAAAATATATCTTGAAACAAATCTAGTGTCTTTCAATTTTATTTGATATTATTTTTTAGTGATAGAATATTGAATAATATTTGATTTTTTCTTTGTCTACTATCTCTGGTTTAATTTTTAAAATTTCAAATAGGCTTAATTCAAAATTTATTTCTCCTCCGGAATTTTTTAAATATATTATTAAATCTATCATTTGCTCATTCTTGTAACATTTGCCTGTGTGCAGTATTGGGGAGGTTTTATTAAGAAGGGTGTTAATGAAACTTAAATATTTTTAATAAAAATAACAATAAATCCTTCGAACAAATCTATAGATCTTTTGAAAAATAAATAATGGCGAGATTGAAGAGAAAATTGATAGGCCTAATACTAATTTTATTTAAATTTATAAAAAAAAAAGGTTTGTGTTAGAAACCCTAATAAAAAATATTGTATTTGTAAACTACTCTCTCTTATTTTATCCTTTTGCGGTAGATATGAATTACGATATTTTATTAGGTCCTCTAAATAACAAGTGATGGCGGCCACATCAGGATTTCGAGTCGATTTATTAATACATTACCTTGCTGCAGGAACTCGGGGCTGGGGCCGCGCTGCATGCCGGACATTGCAGCCCCTGTGCTCTCTGCGTAGACCTCACCGGGTCCCGAGGGACCTACAGGGGTTCCCCCGGGACCTGCTCCACCCCCACCACCGCCGGGGGCGCCACCACCCCCGGGGGGTCCTTGTGGAGGTGGTGGCCCGAAATCGGGTCCCCCTCCTGGAGGCCCCAGGCCCGGATGTGAACCAGGACCTCCGTCCATGCCGCCGCCAAACTATAATCCAAAACCAGGTATTCAATCATTGCCCCCTCTCTCTCATTAATGATCTATATTTTCTACTTTCATATATCACTGACATATGATAGTAGTAATATTTATATACAGTAAAATTTAAATAAAATACCAGTTGTTTTGCTGTAATGGTATCCATTCTATTATAATATTTCAAATTTATTATTTATTTTATTTTATACAAATAACTAGGGGTGTTCGATTATGGAAAAAAATAATCGACTATCGATTATGAAAAATAATAAAAAATAATCGATTATGGGAAAAAATAATCGATTATACCTTTCTTTTTTTTAGGGAATCGAAATTTTTGCCGCCCTGCGGGAAATTTTTTTCCTCTGCTGTGGAAATCTTTTTACCTTTATTTTTTTTGCAAAACAAAATTTTTTGCCGCCCTGCGGGAAATTTTCGCCTTCACCGTGGAAATCATTTTACCTTTTTTTTTAGAAAAAGAAATTTTTTCCGCCCCTTTTTTCGTTCTGCTGAAAATTTTTTTCCCTTCCGTGAAAATTTTTTGACTTTTTTTTTATATGAGTCTCATCCGATCTTTTCACTCATTTTTCCCAAAAAATAATCGATTATTTTGCGCAGCCCTACTAATAACTCTGAACCTAATTCATAATAATATTTTTATTTTTATTTTTTTTTTCAGAAAGAGGCTTGACTAATATCTAAATCCTCTTTTAAGTTAATTTTGATTATTCGAAATGAAAACAATTAATGTGATCCTAAGCACTAACAGCTGGTTTCATCACTTTAATATTCACTATATTATTATCCTTAAATGCTTCCATGCTTATTAATTAAGCGCTAAAATCTATCATCATGCATTTATAAATAATTATTTTTATTTTTAAAACTAAATTACAGTAGTCATGCATACTACGACATCCACATGCCCGAAAAGAAAATTATTTTAATAGTAACTTGAAATCGAAATTCTTAGTATAAAGTCCTCTAAGTTCACTTTGAAATATTATTATCTCTAAAATATTCCTAGAAAAGATATTCAACTGATCCCAAAACTTAATCTTGAGTAAATAAAAAATATTTCATCGCCCTCGTTAATTTTTATATTTCAAAATCCATTAGGATAATAACTAATTCGACATTGCAATTTAATGAGTTTGCGCATGCGCAGCGGAAATGGGCGATCTTATTGATATTTGTCTTTTATTGAAGGGCTGCTTTTTTTCTTGAGTTCTTATTTTCTTGATTTATTTTTAACGTTTCTTTAATTTTTACTTTCTCTTACCTATATATGAAATATATAGTGAGAAAGTATTGAGATCTTGTCAAAAATACGGATTTTTTTTCTCTTATGATGGAAACAGCAAAAGTTAATATTATAGTAGCCAATAGCTTGAAGGTTTACTTTATTTCTTAATCAGATCTTCGGAATTTTAAATAAATATTATATGATATTCATTAACGGAAAATTTTGTTGAGGTCTGGCGACTGTATTGCAGAATTTAACAGTTTCGGTTTCATAAAAAAACATCATCACGCCTAAAATACATAAAAATTAAATGTAAAACCCTACGACAAATTCATCGATATTATTTTATAAAAAATTTTTATAAATACACAAAATTTTATTATATTCTTATAGTAGGCCTAATCCTTTTAGCAACTTTATACATATATTTGATATTTGTCAGCTACATGTAATTTTTATGTATTTTAGGCCTGATGATGGTTTTTGTGAAACAGAAACTGTTAAATTGTGCAATACAGTCGCCAGATCTCAATAAAATTTTCCATTAATGAATATTATATAATATTTATTTAAAATTCCGAAGATCTGAATAAGGAATAAATCTTCAAGCTATTGGCTACAAAAATTCGGATGTTTAGATTTTTTTCGTTCTGTTTCTGTATTTTTGCTCATCGTTTTTCCTCAAATTTAGTTATTTTGATAATATTATCAATACTAGTTTGGAGGTCCAAAAACGAATCGATCTAACATTGTAAGTTCCCTTGGTTGTTGAAGAAGATTTTGTCTTGTAATTCTGATTTTGCGATGAATTAGTGTATTACACAGTAATATCTATGTATCTTTTGTAACAACCTTTTGTCCCGAATAAGGACGCGATTGGCGTCCGAAACGTCGACCAAAAGAATTTAAATAATTTTTTATTCTCTTGACTGCGTCACCTTCCTTACGATTAATATATAACAGCCATTTTACACTTTTATTAATAAGTGTAAAAATTTTCGCAAATTAACAAAACTTTATCATATTTTATTTTCCTGTATATCAATAAAAAAAGCCCTTGACCCGTGGCTCAGAGAGAAGACACTCGCGCCGGGGTCCTGGGTTCGCCTCCCGTCCCAGGCGAGAAAAATTTATTTCATTTGAATTGACTACAAAATCATTTGAAATAAATAGGGATGGGGTCTAAATGGCCTTAGATGCCGAAAAAGACCTTAAAAAAAAAATAAAAAAAATTTGGTTTTTCTTTTGGAGTGAGGAGAGGAATTTATTTTAACTAGTTGTTTGTTGGTGCAGATATATTTATTTTAATTTTTGAAAAAATTTTTGATCAAAAATAGGAAATAAAAATAAATTTTTTTTATGTAGGCTATGAATTATTATTAATTCTTTACAATTACATAATTACTTAAATATTAATAAAAGTACATCTTGCAAGATGATTCCTGAACAAATTTGGCATAATAAAAAAAAAAATATTACTATGCATAATTGTTGTTTTTTAATTAACGAATTTTAAGAATTTGAAATATGCACCTATAATAACAATCAGAATTAATGACATTTCGATATTTCATTATTTATTTATCTTGATTATAAACTTAAAAAATTTCATTTGAAAAAATAAAAAAAAAGTCCGATTGTTTCGTTGCGGAATTTTAAAACATACAAATTTATCTATCTGGATGTAATAAATTTAATAATCAATGCATGTCAAACTATCCGGAAAATTAGCAAATTTTTTTTTACTCTAAATAGGGATGTTACATAATTGATGAATGTAAAAATCGGACTTTCGATTTTATTTTATTGATTTAACAAAATATTGCTTACAAAAAATGATATATGAAATTTTTTATGTTTATTATCAAATCAACAGAGCTAGTCAAATTATTTTGTTCACTATTCATAGGCGTGGCTAGGGTTAGTTCAACTTTGAATTTTGTTAAATGTTCGGAATTTAATCAATAGTTCGACGATTGTCATCGGGGGGGGGGGGGGGATTAACAACAACCACTATAACAAATCCGCATTGACATATTCAAATACGTTCGTTATTTTAGTGCTTATGAATATTATATAACTCAAAAAAATTTTTTTTCATTAGCGCTTAACATATTAAAGATATAGGGAAAAAATTCTTGACTTCATTTTTTATATCTTATTTAGAAAAAATTTTTGTTTACAATTTTCAACATTTGAATATTCTTTTTAAAAGATATAGAAAATGAAAGGGGGTGATTATAATTTCCTCCATTTTTTTGAAAATTATAAGTTTCGTTGATAGGAGAATTCTAAACAGTCTGAAACAATTTTACATTGGCTTACATCTGACGGTTTCAAACTGTTGGTTTTTTAGATAACAAATTTTTAAACCTCTTGATATAAAAAAAATAAGTAAATTAATATTAATTTTGAGTTACAAATATATCAAATAAATTCATTTAGTATATGAAAATAAAAAAAACAGTTCATTTATCCAGCACCGATCCAAAAGCATCCTTCGTCACAATTATTTTCCTTAATGCAAATTCTTTATATAGACCTACAATATATTTCTGAAAGTTTTGGAGTGGTATATCATAAATTACATACGTAGAAATTTTTCTCTTTTAGTGTTCATACTGTGATTTTTATCACATTCAGATATATTTCAATATGTATTTTAGATGCTACCGTATTTTGAAATCATGCGAGTGGATCTAAAAATAAAATAAAATAACATCAGGGAAGTCAAATAAAATCCCTCGCCCTGAATTTAGTTTGGCTAATTCAAATACTAATAATAAATCATCGACATCTTGACTAGAATATTTAAATCCTTTCAAACAAAAGTAAAACTAAAAAAATATCGAAATTTGAGAAAAATAAAGAGAATGCTCGTATATGTATTGCAAATGTTATGAATTGTATATTTTATTTCTATTTCCATTATTCTTTTTTTCGTATTATTTAAACTTTTTAGGATCCTAGGCAGTGGCGGATCCAGAGGTGTTTCTGGGGGGGGGGGGTAATCTGGAGTGACTGGTCCCATAGCACACATTTTTTTCTTAATTTCGGTAATTTAAAAGCGCATTCTGTACTTGTTTGCCAGAATATAAATACAAATCAAATTTTTAAGTATTAATTTTTAAAATTTTACATTAAAAATACATTTTTTTTTTTCGAAAAAAAGTACTTTTCAAATTACCCCCTTTACCCCCCCCCTGTATCCGCCCTTGATCCTAGGACCCACCTAGATAAATTTTACCTGCTATATAGTGCAAATTCTAGAAAATTTTAGAAATCATGAAAATTTATTTAACAATAAAATGAAAATATAATACTTTTTTGCAGGGGCGTAAATAGAACTTTTTTAAATATCCCCCTCCCCCATACAAAAAAATATTTTTAAAATACCCGATATCCTGAGCCCCGAGGGGCCCGAACCCTCTCATAAACAAATTGTCATACAATTCAGTCATTTAATTCAAATTTTTAATTCACCTTTTTTTTTTTTTAGTAAATTATCAAATCACTCCATTTTTTCCTGTTGTGAATATCATTTGACCTTTTTTTTCATTGAAAAAATTTCGGGGGGCCCCTGCTTATTTTCCCTTTTGGCCAGAGGCCACTTGGCTAACAAAGTTACAAAAATATAAACAAAAATAATATAAAAACAACATCTACCAAACCATATAAATACAATATTTTTTTAGGTCTTTTTGGCATCTATGGCCATTTAGACCCTGTCCCTATTTATTTAAAATTATTGGTAGCCAATTCATTTTAAATAAATTTTTATCGCATGGGACGGGATGCGAACCCTCGACCCTTGGTATAAATGGCCAGCATGCTAACCACTACACCAAGGCCCGGGGATTAAATACAATAATTAAACAAAATCAAGCAATATAAAATATAATACTTTTTAAAGTAAAATTATCATGATTTTTAAATCTCCCTGCGATATGAAAAGTTCGTCCCCTCCTTTTAAAATCAAATATTTTTTTAGATTCACTTAAGTTTTCTAGGCGTAACTATACCTATTTTAACTTTACAAAGCAACATGTCATTTTCTGCATTCATCTACACTACGTTAATGATTTTTAAGCCTATATTAATTAATAAGCGAAGAAAGGAAAGGTGTTTACCCGATCGAGGGCTCCAGGACCGGTGTGGAACCCCGCAGCTACAGCCGCTGCGAAGTCTGCATGGTGGAAAGCCCCAGGGGGCGGTGGGTGGGGCCCAGGGGGACCTGGAGGCCCACCATAGCCAGCAGCCGCTGCTGCCGCTGCAGCCGCCGCGGCGAACTCGAATTTACCAGCGTCCCCAAAATACGGGAATCCTGACATAAAAACAACAGAAGAAAAAAAAAAAGAAAATTAGAATAAAAAATGTGTTTTAGGCCTACTTTTTATTTGTTAAACAAATTTGATTCGTTTAAATGTAAATTGTATTGAATTAAGTTCAAATTGGTTACAAAAATATTCTTTTACTATTAAATTCTGAACCAAAATCTCTTATCTAAAAGTCCGTGATTCGCTATTTGATAGTTTTAACTGTTAAGAAATGAAATTTATTTAAATCATATTGGCTACCATTTGATTTATAAAATATGAACGGATTACAAGACTAATCTTCAAATCTATATAATTTTTATCTCATTTGTTATCTATTTTATTGGCTTCCGATGGCGAAAAGACAAAATAATAAAATTAAATCATTAATGACTTTTTAATTATGACATATCTTAATTAAAAATGATATTAATCTGATACATGAAGTGTGTCAAAAAAGCAAGCTGTCTAATAATGAAAACATTTTTGATATTTACCTGGTGGGGGTTCATCGAGTCCAGGACTGAGATTAATTGGAAATCCACGCATTTTCCGAGAACCTCCGAAAAAAGGTCCCCGGCCCATTGATGTTAGCTGTTTGAGACGTCGCTCTTTGCTTCGTTTATTTTGAAACCACACCTGGAATTAAAGAAAATAATGAATTAATATTCAAAATAATATATTATTATGAATTTATTGAAAACTCTGGTGAACCTATCCTACCAGTCTGCCACAAACATTTTTTTTATTTTTATTTATTAAAACAGGAGATGGTCATTACGCTTGTTAGTTTAACATGTATAAAAAGCCCTAATTTAATTTACAATTTAAATTTAAATATCACAGTTATTTCAAAATAAAAACAAATCTCTAAAACATAATTTATTCTATATAATTATAGGCATTAGATATATAATTAATATCTTACTATTCGTTTATGTCATTTTTTTAGAATTTTTAAAATATTTTACATTTTTTTTAGACCCATATATTTCTCCAATAAATAATTAATGACTTTTGTCTTCCCCGCCCTTCTCAAATGTTTTTAGGTCGAAATATCTTTTTTTTTTCTTTAAATGTTGAAAAAAAGAAAGACGGTCACCGACAGACCGACAGACATCGATGGGCGATTCAAAAAAGGACCCCCTGTAGTTTTTACCTTCGACTCCTCCTTTTTTACCGCCTCTTAAAAAAAATATTGTTTCTTCGTATTTTGTGGTCGGTCGGAATCTCCCTCTTTCCTATTCATATTTTTTATTTTTATTTTATTATAATGAATAGGATATTTTTTTGAAAAATGCAAATTTTGCATGAAAAAAAAATGGACGGATTAAGCCGATTGAACATCTTTGTACTTTATTCTTAGAAATATTACTAGTATACACTAGGGTTATTCTACACGAGCGTTTTTGCAACGTTTTACCAATGCTTACACATAAACAAACACACAAATAACCTTCAACCCAATACATTGCTTTGCTGAAGCAGCAGTACCCTGCACTCACAACAGATCCTCATCCACTGGTCGTCTGGGGGCTGTGTCGTCGATTAATGATGATCTTGGTCTTTTGGAGGAATAGGGAAACCTCAATCAAGTAAAATTCAATTCCCAAAAAACCCAATGTTGTCTAATTTCTAGACAAAAAATAGGATTTGCATTGAAGAAGCGTGTCTGCATTCTCTCTCTTCTACAGGTATTACCATGGTCAATGCTCTGCCGAATTAAAATCAATTATCCCACCCAATGCAACATATTCACGGAACACAAGAGAGGCATCGTCCCAGCATCCCTATGCTGTTCAGATCACGACTAACAGAATTAGTCAATTCCAATTTTCCTTTGTCCCCATAACCTCCCGTGATTGCAACATGCTCCCTGTGTCTATCTTCCCCAAAACCTATAATCTTCAGACTTTCAAGTCTAATCTCAACAGGTTTGTTCTTTGCATGTCAGTCTCTTTCCTTCTATATTTTCAACAGGGGTCAGGCCGTGCTACGGGCCGGCCTGTTCTATTCCCTTCCGGTCGTAAAAACCCCCACCTCTTCCGCCGACCCCGCACCGCGGGATTAAGGCGAAGAAAGAAGAAGAAGAATATTGTATCAAGTTGCACTTATGATGTAAATTTTTTAATTTTATTTTCATAATTGCACAATAGAATTCTCTTCTTGACACACAAAAATGTTTTCACATAAAATTTTTACGTCCTTGAGATGTTCACTTTATTTTGCACATTTTTTAAACCAGTTGAAGAAAGTGATTCATTGAAATGTAACATGTCAATATTTTTTTTTTTTTTTTTTTTTTTTTTTTTGAAAGGATTTACGTTTTGAGTGCTTAAGAGGGTAAAAACAGGTGATACCTTTCAAATTGGCTTTTGAGAGGATATTATCTAAGAATAAAAACCCTTGTCTCTCACTGAATAATACCCAGGGAGGTCATTCAACTAAAGAGACCCTCCTCAAGACCAAGGAGACCACCTCAGCCCTTTTTTTGTCCCAATTGAATTGTCAAATTGTCAAAACCACAGCATTATCATTTTTTCACCAAGGGTCTCTGACCTATACTCATATGTTTATTCTTTTTTAACTCGGTCGGTGGAATCCTTTTTACCTCTGGGTGATTGGGGTTAATTTCAAAAGAATTTCTTGTCTTTTTTTTGTCACTTTTCCTTTCAATACAATTTTTCAAAATTCTGAGAAACAGGCAACCAAACAAGGTGTCATCATCATAGACAAATTTGTCAATTAAAGAATTTGTGATTTATTCATTTTTAATAGATGAGTACTTTATTATAAACTAATTTTTCAAGTGACAAATTTGTTTATGATGCACACCTTGTTACCTTATTCTCGGATTCTTTAGAAATTGAATTGAAAATAAAAATAAAATAGTTAAATAATTTTCGAGATTGATATACCTTGAATAAGAAATTATTAATAATATTCAATGAATAACTCAATTCGGACTTGACATGTCATAGATAGATTTAACAAAATTGTGCGTATGATTATTGGTGGGCCAAAAGCCCCCGGGAATCGGACCCAAGATCTCCAGCCTCTCTGGGGCATTGGTGTGCTACTAATTACACTAGGTCACCAGATTCTCGACCTACGAGAGGTAGATTATGTGGCCATAAGGCCACACTTAGGATCTTCCTTCTTTTCATAATCTTTCCTCTACCCCATCCAAAACTTACATTCACAGTAATTTTTAAATGCACAATTTCTCTTCATCATGAGATCTGAATGTGGGAATATGATTTTTACTAAAATGACGAGTCGAGTGGATTTGTTCCAAAGAAGCACATCGATTTTACTGGGAAGGTTAGAGATCCCGGTTTAGAAGCTAAGAGCTATTTGGCCACTTTACCACCAGTAAAATTAAACTAATAAAAAATATTAAATAGGTCTGTTAAATGAAGCGTCCGAGGGCGTCCGGCGCATGCCTAGTGAGCCTAGTGAGGAAGATCACATGCGCAGTAATGTAAACCAATATACTTTTCCTTAATGCGCATGCGCCGAACGCTCTTGGACGCTTCATTGAACAGACCTCATAATTTGTCAATTACTCGTCTTCGTGAGATATTTTGACTAATTTCTATTAAATATCAATAAAAGTAGATACACTTTATCTTATGTTATCCCAAAATAATTTTAAATATTGATCATGATAAATCTAATTTAATCATTAATAAAGTTCCAAAGATCAAGAATCTTTTTAGTATTGCAAATATTATGAAAATAAATTCAAATTTCAAAATTTGTGGGACAATAATGGATCCACTAGCATTAAGACATATGAGTATTTCTCTCCTATGAAAATGAAATCGTTATCGGCTCTAATTGATTGAATAAATAATCATTTGAAAACTTGTTTAAGAAATTCCAACCGCATTACTTAAATAAAATGAAAGATCCGGATTTAGACAATCATTAGTGGTTAAGAGTAAGAAGTGCTTTGTAATTTAGAGAATCCGGGTTTGAGGTGAATTTTTTTTTTTTAAGCAAAACAATACAAAACAAAAATGAAAGTGGTTTGGAGGAAAAATAAAGAAGTTACAAAAGTAAAAGTTAAATGTTAGTGCTTAAAAAATTAATAGCATTGAAAATAAATAAAACTTTTGGTTTATTTATTAAAATTTACTGGTCAAAAGGGACGACGTTTCGGCTGGGGTAATAGATAAGATTTTTTTTTATTCAATAAATCAATCAAGAAGTAATAGTTTTAGTTCAAACCATTTCATAGGAGAATTAAATTTAAGTGCACAAGGTTTTCTGTTTCAATAATATATTAATTTTGATATTAACACTTGCATCAAAAATTAATATATTATTGAAACAGCAAACCTTGTGCACTTAAATTTAATTCTCCTATTAAAGCATAATGTTTCAACTAGAGCCAACGGTTACCAGTTTAAAATTAATCAAACCATTTAATTAATTCAAAATTATTGAATACCAGTGGTGATTAAATAAATAATTATTTCTGTTCGATTAGGTAAAAATCATATTAATGATTTTGGTATGAATTTAAAAAAAAAATAATAATTTTTTAAATTTCCAATATTTGCCTATATACAAAGAAGTTTCGACTGCAAATCCTCTTTTACTCATCTGAAATTACAAGATGTTGATTTTTATTAGAATTTTTATCATATAATAAAAAATTAACGCCTTGTAATTTTAGAGGGTCTGAGTAAAAGATTTGCAGCCGAAACGTCCTTGTAGTAGGCAAAAATTGATTTTTTTCTTTCTTTTAAAAATCATCGACTAACATTAATACGATTTCTACCAAGTTGAAGAATAATTTATATAATCACCATCGGCATTCAATCATTTTGAATAAATTTAATGGTATGAACTGTAACCGAAACTATTACCTCTTGATTGATAAAAAAAAAATCTTATCTACTACTCCAGGAGGCCCGCAGGGAGCTACATAACTATAAATCACCATTTCTTTAACAATAAAAAACAGTTATATAACAATTTGTAATCTCAGCAGGAATGTTTATTAAAACTGTAAAAATAACAACTAAGCATGACATGTGGAGAATCTGCACCAAGTCAAATGAAAGATGTATAAATACAGCCTCGGGGGGGACAAATGCAGAGTTACGTTATTTGGTCCATTACTTGTCTGATCTTAATCCTATCTTGCATGTTTTCTACTATCAGTACCATCAAATTTAATGACCTTGGCGATTCTATCTCTGATCTTTAATTCATCATTTATTCAAATAGAAATCATATTTACAAGAGGTTTGAATTTTTTCATTTAATTTAATGATAGCAAAATTCTTAATAAGTTTATTTAATAAATTTTGCATTCTTTTTTCAATCATTAGTGTCAGGGAATAATAAGTTGGAGTTACTCTAGAGATAGGGGCCCCCGTGCCAATGACATCAGGCGCCTGTGTATTTTCCATTTTCTTTTTACTATAGATAGAATTGAATCACAATTTCCTGAAAAGTAAATTTGAACCTGAATTGTCTTCATATCAGGAAGAACCTCTTTATTCACTAGTCTTAGGTCCGTTTTGTTATTAACTATATCTTCTCTATTTTTGAATTTTTTACATTTCATCTTTGACCAATTGTCTGTTTTTTACTTTCTCTTACCTATATGTATATTAGGGTGGATCGAAAAAAGTCAAGTTTTGAATTGAGAGTTGCGGAAAAGTTGCGATTGGAAAATACAAGAAAAAAAAAAATTTGAAATCCGACTTCATCTTCCGATCGCGTAATCGGCCGAAAGCTTCATAAAATTAGTGAAAGTCTTAATTTTATCAAACATTTTTTAAAATTTTTTATTAAGCCTATTATTATCTAAACAAGCAATGAGCTGCACAATTGGCATGCAACTCAAAATCAACAACTTTTTGCCCTTACAATCATTATTTTCCAAACATAATAAATAATGACCAATAAATGACGAATTTCGTAAAACTTCTATGGGCTTTGCGCGATCGGAAAATATACTCCTAGAAACAAACAATTTTTTTTTACTGTTTTTTAATGCTTGATGTAAAAAAATTTTGCTATAGGAACTAAAAATACAAAACCAAAAAATTTAAAAAAAAATTTTGAAAAAATTATTAATAAAAATTATTATTAAAGATTTTCACTAATTTTATGAAACTTTCGGTCGATTGCGCGCTATCGAAAGATGAAGTCCGATTTCAAAATTTTTTTTTGTTTTTCTTGTATTTACCAATTGCAACTTTTCTTCACTATAGCAACTTTGAATTCAAAACTTAACTTTTTTTCTGAGAGCGTCGATATTCTCATTTTGTTCTCAAAATTGTTTTGCTTTACTCTTGTGCTTCTTAGGAAAGATAAGAGAAATGGTTGCCCTGGCAACAAAATATAAATACTTTTTCATGTTTATAAATTTTACATCTTGAAATTTAATAGATGGGCGGAAACTAAATATATCTCGTCACAAAAATCTGGTGTGACAAGCACAGAACACAACTTTCTCTTACCTTTGATAAGAGTATACCTTTAGATGAGTAGCTATTTTATATGGAAGTTAAATTTGTTCAGGAGACAAAAATATTTCTTCTTTTGATTATATATTTATTTTTTAAATTTTGTTTCCATTTAGGGAGGAGTTTATTGAATAATATTTATTTAAATTATTTGAATCGATGGATGCTCACTGTTTTTTCGGGGCCCGTGTTTCCGCCGTGAATATATATGAAATATAAATATTAATAAAAATATATTATTTACCAGAACAATATTAAAAGTAAAATTTTAATTGAGCATCTGAATTTATTGTTATTTGATTTATTGATTACCTTTATTAAGATGTTATTTGAAAATTGGAAAATTAGTTATGCTCTAATAAACAAATAAATCTATAATACTATAGATTTATTTTACTTTCATAATTAAAATTTATTTATAGGCTTATAACTAATAAGGAAATTATAGAAAACTCTTCCTTTTCGAATTAATAATTAAAAAAATTAACGGTAAAAGGAAATAATCAAAAAAATTTGTAAAAATCAAAATTAATAAAACGAAAGAAATATTAAATATAAGACCGAAACTCCTCAACCACGCTGATTTTTCGGCGCTGATAATTCTGGTCAGCCAGATAGTTGTAGTGAGAGAAAAAAAAAATGGTGACTGGTCGCACTAGCACACAACTTTCCCTGACCTTTGGTAATCGAAAGTTGTGTTCTGTGCTTGTCACACCAGATTTTTTGTGTCGACATATATTTAGTTTCCGATATAAGTTTTTTTTTTCAAACACTCACACTTTTTTCCCATTCAAACTCACACCCCACACACACACACAGTCTTTTCGGCAACTCAGGCCATTTAAGACTAAACGATACTGTATTTTTAATAATTTATATATATTGTGGTCCAGGCATTTTTATTTAAACCATTTGGTCTCCAAATGTACAAAGTAAGTACACGAGTAAAGTGTGCTTAAAAAGATTTCAATGGCAAAATGAGAATATACATTTTAAAGAACATCTAAATCGGGAAAGCTTTTAAAATTGGTGTAATTTAATTTTTAAAATTTAAGTGAAGGATGAATACGTATGCGTATACGTATCTTCTTAGCATACCGCTGTACGAAATATATTAATGAGAAATAATATTTGAATAATGAATGGTTTATCAAACCATTTATTCAATATTTATCTTTCAATTCATAAATTCAAAGAAAAATTTTCTTCGTTCATCTACATATTTATGTAAAAATAGTAAATTTAAAGAAAATATTATTCACATCTTATATAAGAGTATACAATAATGTCTATAATAAATATACAAAATATTAGTCAAATGGGTTCAGTAAATTTTTAAACCAAGTTTAATGCCTTTTTTGAATACGCATAATCCGCAAATAATAATAAAAAAGGATATTTTATGAAAAAAAGAAAGAATATTTTTTTCCCGAAAGGAATAAATATGTCAGTGGAAATCGCCGTTGCTGATGATTTTTATAGGCGTTAAAGGTTTGCCTTTGACAGTTCATAAAAATATTAAGACCATTCATTCCCCGTTTTCCTCTCTTCTGAGACTGTGTCGGAATGAAAAAAAAAAAAAATAAAATAAAAAAAGAAGAAGAAAGAAAGGCCTTCTTGTTCGTCGACATTCGAGGACTAATTTATAGGTTTTGAACAAAAAGGAGACCGGGTTGGTAAGAGAGAGCGAGAGAGAGAGATGACTAATGCCCAACTTGGACCATAAAGCGCCACTAATTATTATTTCTTTTAAAACGCAATAAAGCATCCATCAACAGCAGCAAATAACCCAGAAACAGAGAAGAAGGATTGAGTAATTATGACATTTTTTCACATATACCAGACATAAAGTACGGAATATTTTTTTCTTAATTATAATAATAAAAAAAATTTTAATAATAATTTACGTTAGTTAGTCACGGAAGCAGCATCTTATAATAATATTTGCTTTTTATTAAAATGATATAGGTATATATAGGCTAATATATATTACTTTTTTTTTTAATATGGCGCTAGAAAGGAAATATGGAAGCAAAAGGACAATTGGCATTCTGAAATCAAGATGAAACATTTTATTTTCACCTGTATATAAATAAAAAATATTCTTTTTTTCATTATATTATATGACTAGGCCTACTACTATTTTTTATACTAGGATTGGCTAATATTTTTGAAAGCAAGTCGCATAGACTATTTTTTATGTATGCTTTCATGTACCCAGAGAAAATTTGTATTTCATTTTCATTTTTCATTTCTTTATTTCTTCCATGGACACTCGAAAGTGTGTGGAAGCGTCAGAATTTACAGAACCCTATACATAAAATAAAAAACATCAAATCATAACAATAATTGAAGAACAGAGCATCAAAGCTCAAGCATCAGAAGCATCAAATTATTTTTCATTTGAGAGATTTCATTATTAAAATTAATTAACTTTAATTTTTCACAATTCGAGACAGAACTCAATGTTTTCCAAAAGGGCAGAAAGGGAAAATTCTGAGTTCTCTGGAATTTTTTGATCATTCTCACATAAGGGGTTTGGGGAGCCGAGTATGTACAAAACAAAAACTACACTGCAATTTTCAACATTAATCCAATTTCAATCCGTCCGCGAAAATGGGGCAGGAGCGTAACCTAGACTTGAAATGATTTTAAACATTGTTTCATGAGCAAAAGTGCAAGAGCAAAATCCTTAAAAAATCTGCTTTAAAATGCTTTTTGTTCTATTAAATTTTTTTATTTAGATATGAGAATGTGGCATAAGGGCAGCCAAGGCGAAAAATAAAAGGAAAATTTATTTTTTGTCGACGTTTCGAGTGCCGATTACACTCTTCATCAGGACAAAAATGATGTCAAGTTGTCAGGTTATTTGACATGGCAGTGTAGCAACGTTTTAACCGATTTATATTTTCGTGAAGACTCTTTCTCTTTACTGTTTCGAGGTCGAAGGTTTCCGAGTTTCGAGGTTTTTATTTAGTTTTATAGTTATCCACTTTGAAACACACAAGTTCTTTTTACTGAATATGAATGTGATACAGTGATACGCCACCGTGGAAGTCTGCACTTGCCCCATGTAATAATATTTGCGGGACTAATGTCTTTTTTAAAATAATTTTAAATGATACAATAAACTTATATCTATATACATGGCAGTTACATTAAAATAACAACACAGAACATATAATTTACTTGAAAACTATTGCATGTTTAGGGAAGCCTCTAAATTACGTCTATACATTCCAAGTGACTGGTAGCACTAATTGATTTTAAACGACATAAACGCCACTGTTCTTAAGCGATATCTATGTTAAATAGTTCATACTTACTTATAGTATATTTATAAATACAAGCCAGAAAAATTCCATTCTTGGTATGATAAAAATGTCCCGTTTTTGCACTTGCCCTTTTTACGCACCTGTCCCACTCTACCTTAATAAAATTCATAAATATCTAAAATTATTTTCTTAAACTATAATCCTACTAATAAAAATACACGCACAAATCACAAAATTCTCAACTTTTTATAGACAAAGTAAAAAAAAAAAAAAAAGAACTAAAGCATCGTGAAAAAACAAGACCACAAAACCAAAGTTAAAAAAAAAAGAGAGAGTCAAAGATGTCAGACTTATAGTCCCTACCGGCATGTACTGTGTCAATGATGGTCTCTTTCTCTTTGTGTGTGTATTTGTATTTGTATGTGTGTGGGAAAGAGACGGAGACCGCAAACTACAGAGAAAAAGAGAGAGAGAAAGACTCAACAAGACGAAGAAGAACAACAAGAGTGGTTTTCAAGCAGCCGACTGACTTGGCTAAGATTTGCCCTTCTTAACCTTAACTGTGGGAGACAAACAAAGAGAGCGAAAGGGCAGAAAGGGACTTAGAGGTTGTTCACCCCTAACTCATCTAACAATAACATTTTATCTCATGAGACAAACAAAATATGTCTTTGTTGTTAATAAGGTATTACTTTCTCTTACCTCTATATATATGTTATTAATATATAGAGAGAGAAAGTATTGGATTCATGTCAAAAATTCGATGTCGAGATTTTGATGGATATATATGGTTTTGAGGTCCCCTGAAAAAGTGGTTTTCGCGACATGATCTGTCTGTGGATGGGTGTTCAATTTTAAGCATGAAGAAATTGAGCTTGAAATTTTGTTTTGTACCCTCCTGGACCGTGAAAATAAGCTTTTAATCAAAATCGGCCAAAGAGTACTAGTACTTTACTGATGTACTTTTTCAGTTTTTTTTTTATTTTCTCAAAATTTGCTCCAAAGATTTTTTTTTAAATTCATAAATCAATTATTTTTTAGATGCTCTTTAAAATGTATTTTCTCATTTTGCCATTGAAATCTTCTGAAGACCACTTTACTCTTGTACTTCATAGAGAAGATAAGAGAAATGGTTGCCATGGTAACAAAATATAAATATTTTCCCAAACTTATAAATTTTACATCTTGAATTCTAATATATCGGCGGACTAAATATATGTCGACACGAAAAATCTGGTGTAACAAGCACAGAACACAACTTTCGATTATCGAAGTTAAGAGAAAGTTGTGTGCTGTGCGATAGTCACACCAGATTTTTTTATAAAAGAAAGTGAGTCAATTAATCGAGCGGATTAAGATATGAACTTTACATTTACTTTTCCTCATAAGGCAAAAATGATTCAAATTTTTTCTCCAAAATATTTTTAGCTCAGCTTATCCACTTCTATAATAGTCAAAAACCTATATATATATATCCCGAAATTCGGTTTTGGTTTCGGCTAAAAATTTTGTTTCAGTCGGACCCTAGTTTTTATTATAATTTAATTTGATATAAAGGACTTATTTACATTTTTCTTATTAAAATAAATCGTCAAATGCTTGCATGTAATGAAGGTATTTTTAAGTGTTGATATTTATGCTCATAATTTAACCCGTAATTAGTAATATAATGATTCATTTAAACCCAGTTGTTATCAATAAAAACTTGTTAGAGAAAAATACCAAAACCACGCCTACTTCAAATCTTCTTTTAAATTATTTCATTTAATTAGCGGAAAATTATTGTAAATTGGACCGATGGCAATTTTTTTCTTTCGGAATTCTGATTTTGTCTTTAATAGAACCCAACTTAACAAAGGAGAGTGGAAGTTTTATATATAATAATTAAAACATCTCTTTTAGCTGAAAGAAAAAAAAATTTGTTATGCAAAACTCCTCTTAAAATTCTTATCTGATTTATTTTATCTTTGATTCATTTCTATTGTCTTAATTAGCTTGCACTTATTATGATTTTAAGTGTTATAAGAGTAGGGTTTTTACTTTCAAAATTGATATTTAAGGGTAAAATTTCAAGATGAAATTTTAAAAACCATTACATATAGATAGCGTGGTAGAGTTGAATATTCAGACAAATACATATACCCATGGGCGTACCCAGGATCAAATCTAGGGGGGCATGGTCAGATCATGGTCGTCCAGGGGGCGATCATGTCGTCCAGATTGTGACATAGCTATTTTTTATATAGAGGGGTAAAGCCTTCGAATTAAAGGCCTAAAAACCCTCGAGTCCTAACAAAAAGAATCATTCCCCGTCGCCAACCACCAATTTTGTTTCGTTTCATCACTTTATAAACATTTAATTTTTTTTGTTGCTTCTAGGGGGGGCGCTGCCCCCCTCCCCTCGCTGGGTACGCCCATGCATATACCATATAATATACTACCATTTAATTAAAATTAATATAGCAAAAATTTATAGGCCTATGTTGAAATAATTTTTTGATTAAAAATGTTGACCAGGTTCTGAGAAAGTAACAACCACCCGAAAAATAAAATAAAATTTATTTCATTTCTGGCTGAAAAATAATCATTTAAAATTTTGAAATAATTTTATGTTTAATGTAAATCGTTTTTATACCTTAAGTGACGATTATTATACTGTACTTTGAATAAGGCTAATGCCGTAATTATTATTATTTAGAATTTTTCAAGGTGGTTATTTTTTTTTAAATGTCCTTAAATTTTTATTTTTTCAAAAATTCTATGGCAATTTTATATAATAATAATAAAATGATACATAATTTTCAGTAGAATTGAATTAAAAGCCTTGATAATAAATTTTTACCTTGTATAAGGTAAGGGGGGGGAGAGAAGAGGGGTCTATTAGATCATAAATAATCTTAAGGGGTCATAACCTCCTTTGAAATTTAAAAGAAAGGATCTTGAAAAATTTGTCTAAAAAATATCATGACTAATCTATTCTGATTATGTGACAACCAAAATAAAAAAAAAAATCTAATATTTTAAGAGAAGAGCAAGCCAAAAATTTTTTGAAAAATCGTGATATTTTACAGAATATAAATATTCTCCTCGAACTTAGAATGAAAAAATTGGCGTTACTAATATTTCTGCTACTTATAAATTAATATAAATAAAAAATATGTTGAGACTAAATATCTGTTGTGAGATTATAAAATTCTTACTACATATTTTTTCTTTGTATAATCCAAAGAATTCACCACCAAATGACTTAAATAGAAATGCCTGGACCCCCAAATAGATATTTTAATAATTAACGGTTATCATCAAAGTCTTAAATGACATAAGTTGCCGAAAAGACTGTGTGAATGTGAGTGTGAATGAGAAAAAAGAGTGAATGTTTAAAAAAAAAAAATTTCAAAAGGTTTTTATTTTTATCTTATGCAAATTTCGATGTTAATACAAGGATCAGCGGTTTCCAAACTGTGAGGCGAGGACTAGTCTACGGGGAGGCGTGAATATTGGCCACCAAGATCAATTTTCCAAATGATTGCTAGTATAAATAAAATAATTTAGAAGATTCTGGAACGGAGTTTTTAATTAAAATAATAAATATAATAAATAAAAAAATATTTTTATTTATATTTTTTAGTATTAAAAATTTTTGTTTTTGTATTATTTTATTAAATGTGTGAGTGAGGCGGCATCATACGATTAAATATTTTTAAGGGAGGTTAAAGTTTGGAAACCACTGGCCTAAAGTAAGTCTCATTCTAGCAAATTATACTATGTGTAAAACCCAAAGGCGGATCCAGGGAAGTTTTTCAGGGTTTTAATTTTTTTCTGACTAGACGCGAAGCTCGCCGAAGGCGATAGCATTGTTAATTATTTTATTTATTAGGATTGGATAGGGGTTGAAAAATTAAAAAAAAAAAAAAAAAAATGTTTTTTAAATTTATTTTAGCTAAATCGAAGCCAAATAAATAGAAAACATTCAAAAAATAGCGTTGATTATTATTTTCATTAAGGGGGATGAAGGGTTGATTATTTAAGAAATATCAATGAAAGAAAATTTGGAATATTCCAAATCACTTGTTGACATTCTTTTCCAGCTCTAAATATAGTTAGATTAGAGCAAAAGTTTTTTTTTTCTTTTTAATAAAAAGGGAATTCTTATGTTCATCTATTTTATTTCAAAACAAAGAGAGACAAGTTTCTCGTTCAGTCGAGCGCGTTGCAGGGAGGCAGGCGCTTGCTCTCTGTTTACGTTGTTTTTTAAGTGATTTAGAGTGAATAATTAATATAGTGTAACCCACCCTGACCACCCCGTCAGCCAACACACCCTCTTGAGAGTCTTATTAAAGGTAATTATTATGCATTTTATCGTTGAAAAAAAAAATGATAGAAACATATAATTTGACTGCGAAAAACGATTCTTTTGAATATGAAATTAAATATTTTGTATTTCACTAAGGGTAGAGGGAGAATATAAGCTGTTGAAAGGGGGAGGGGGAGTGTAGGTGTCATTGAAAAAAAAAATTAGATAACTTTTTTTATATTTATCTTTTTTTTAAACACTCACACTTTATTCTCATTCACACTCAACACTCACACACACATTCACAGTCTTTTCGGCAATTCAGGCCATATAAGACTTTATACGATACCCATTATTAATTAATAATATACATATTGGGGGTCCAGGGATCGCGAGGGCATTTAAAAAATCTTTTCTCAAGTCACCATTATTTACCATTATATTCTTTCTATTTGGCCTATATTTTTGTTAATCAAATTTCCTTAATATACTTTTACACAGGGGTGGATTAAGGGTTGAAAATTAAAATAAAATAATTTCAAAATAAAATAAAAATTAAAATAATTATTTATAAATGTATTCAAATTATTTTGAGAGGAATTTCGCGGTGAAGGCTCGCATTTCCTTAAAGGGGTTGGGGAGTTATGAAGGCATTAACCAGGGGGGTTAATGCCCCATCCCCTATAATGCACAAATATATTAATGTTTTTTAATACTTTTACTAAAAAATAAGTGCATTCCGTTTGAGTTAAAATTTATATTCAATATTTAGCAAAAGTATAGTAGGATAGAAACATTTTAATGTCATTTTAAAATTTCTTATTACTGGGGCGGAATTAATTTTTGAAGATTTCGAAACTCTCATAAACAGATAATAATAACACTGGGTAACTTCAGGAACCCATCGAATCCCTTGCAGAATTTTGTAGGGATTTTTTTCATTAGGCAGAAAAGTAAGATATGATGAGTCCACTTAGAATTTTACTGGGGTGAGTTACCGCATCTTTTTTATATAGAACTAATCTCGAATCGGATTTGAATTTTTACTTTCTCTTACCTATATGTATTAGATAATATACATATATATATATATGAGAGAGAGAGAGATTTGGATTCATGTCAAAAATTGGATGTTGAGACTTTGATGGAAATACACGTTTTGAGGTTCCCTGAATCTAAAAAGTTATTTTCGCGACATGGTCTTTCTGTTTGTCTGTTTGGGTTCAATTTAATGCATGAAGGAATTGAGCTAGGTGGTTGAAATTTTATATTTAAGTTAGGCACCCCCCTAGGGCGTGAAAATAAAATTTGAAAAAAATATTTTTCTTCAGAAATGAAAGTTAGAAAAAACGAAGCCAGAATTTTTCTTTAAAAATATATTTTAACAGCTGACGTTTCGGCTTTGGTCAAAGCCATCCTCGGAGCTGTTAGTGGTCATCCGAGGATGGCTTTGACCAAGGCCGAAACGTAAGCTGTTAAAATATATTTTTAAAGAAAAATTCTGGTTGCGTTTTCTTCTAACTTTCATTCCTGATACAAATTCCACCAGCCATAAAATACCCTTATACCACCGTTTTCCAAACTGTGAGGCGCGGCTCTCTAGGGAGGCTCGGACTAGTCTAAGGGGAGGCGCGAATATTTTCCAAATGATTGCTAGTTTTAATATAAATAAGAATAAATAAAAAAAATATTTTTATAAAAATTTATATTTTTTAGTATTAAAAATTTTTGTTTTTGTATTATTTTATAAAATGGGGGGGGGGGGAGGCGTCATAAGATTAATTATTTTTAAGGGAGGCGTGGTAACATAAAGTTTGGAAACCACTGACATAGATGATGAATTAAAGTCGAAATGCCCATAGGTTAAAAATAAAAACCTTTTGAAACTTAACCTAGTGTATTTATTGATCAGTAAATGATAGAGTAGAGAATTTAATTATATTTTTTTTTATTCTGGCCAATCAGCGCCCTGACAGGCACATACACACTACCCACATGAATTCAGTGGCTTTTATATGATTCAATCTCTAAAAAATAGTGGTTAGTTGAATTTAATAGACTTTTTTTCATTTATGCAATTTAGAAAAACAAAAGAAAATAATTTTCAAAAAAAATAATAAATAATATCCTCCTCACTAAAAACTAATTAGTTTATATGAAATGAGGTTTCTAATTATTCACCTACCGGCATTTGTTTTAAATTTAAGTTTTTCAAAAAACTAATAATTGTTTTTCTAAGTAATAAAAGAGACAAAGCTGACATAAGCATATGTTATTTATTTTAATTAAAAATTAAAAAAAAAAAAAAATACATTGGAATTATTACTACTAGCCTGAGAAAATACTCCCCACTTGAAAGAGCCCTAAATCCCGTTAAGGTGTAAAAAAAGGTTTTCAAAATTAAATTTAACCACAATATCTTTTTATTTTTTAATACTAACAAATAAATGCCTCTTCTTTTAATTGTAGAAAAAAAAATTCATTAAAATAAAAAAAATAAAAAAATTACACAATAAAAACATTAAAACATCTGCGGCGGAGTTAGTTCATAGTTTTCGCTTTACTCTAAGTGTTTGTGAGGATATTAAAAACACGTGAGAAAGAGAATATGAATTAATAAAATAAATAAAAACATAATTAAAAGGAAAGGAAAAAGCGAAAGAAGAAGATGTAATATGTTCTCTATTCTGCGGACAGAAAGTGGGAGGGACATATGTTATTATTGTCATTTCGCGGTTTGGGAATGTCTTTTTTTACAACTATGTCGGCTTTGGGAAAAGTAGTTTTTAATAATTACTTCGAGAATTAATTTTAGGTTGAGATTGAAAGTTCTATCAATACGTAATAAAGTCAGTCTATATTATTAGTTTTTAGACATCTTTTAAATTCCGGACTTTCACACCTTCTAGATTTTATAATTATTATTTTAGCGACAAATCCGATTAAGTTTATTAAAATAAGAATAACCCCTGAAGTTTACTTGCTGGTCAAGTTGAGTGTTTTTTGTTTAGATCAGTGGCGCAATCAGGATTTGTCCTTGAGGGAGGGAGGGGGATTTTTTTTTTAATTCTCTCCTGTTTGACATTAAACAGGATCAGGTTTTATATAATTTTTAAATATTTTTTTTTTTTTTAAATGAAAAGACAAAGTTTTGAAAGCCGCCCTAGAGACAATTGAGTGGTTCAAAGCAAAAGTGGACAAAGTTCAAAAAGTAAACAATTTTCTTATTTTTCCCTTTTTTAATAGTAAATTACTGTAGTTATTCGGTGTAATAATGAACTATAACCGAATTTCAATACTAATCCTCCAGAGTGCAGCAGTTCCTTAAAGCAAAAAAAAAAAATCCAAAAATCTGAATATAAAATTTAAAATGTGTACTTAGATAAAGTAATAAATAAATGTATATTTTAAGAGAAATTAGATATATGGCTTTAACTTTGATTCATTTTTTCTCAAGAGTGTAAAAAGTGGACTTGATTCACTTTTGCTCTGAACCCCTCAATTATTTCTCTCTCCTAAGCTGACCCTCAAACCCCTTTTGGTTGCGCCATACTATCAAGTATTTCTTAATATATATTTAAACATACATATATTAATTAATATATAGGCAGAACTGAAATATATTTGTCTACAAAAAAATTGAAAGATTTTTTGTGTCGAGATATATTTAGTTTCCGACAGTACGGTACATTTGAATTTGAAAAATTTATAAACTATTTGTTTATTTCTATTTCGTAACCATGGAAACGATTTCTCCTATCTTTTCTATGCCCAGATTTTTAAATTTAATATGAATATTATCCATCTAAATCTCGTCATCGAATTTTTGACATGAATCCAATACTTTCTCTCTATTTGGGCCTATATTATATATATAGATAGGTAAGAGAAAGTAAAAAAAAATTTAAAATTATTGGATGATCTTAATGTTCTTATGTGTATACTATATACTCGCGGTGGGTGAAACTTTACAAATATATATACATGTATAGGCACTACTTGATTCTATTTCAGTGAACGAAATTTCTCGTTCACTAAGAGAATGCTTCAACAAGAGCCTACGGTAGAAAGCTTAAATATGATTCTATTTCAAATTGTTTGAACTTTCTCACCCACTAATCCCTTATGAATATAATTTATTTAAAAAAAAAAAACCGCATTGGAAAATTTCTTATAATAGTCTAGTTTTTTTTTTTTTTTTTTTTTTTAAGTAGGTTTAGTCGTCGGTCCTACACCCCCTTAATGGCGCCTCTTGATTTTTTCTTCTCAGTTAAAAAAAACAATTCGTCCTGTTGCCTATCTTTCAGTGTTTGTTTCACTTGGCTCTCTTTCGTTGGTTCATCAATTTCAAATTGTTTGAACTTAGTATTTATACTTAAAATATCACCGAAAACGTAATTCAGAAATAATAATAATAATAAATAAGATGGGATATAAGGCGAGACCTAATTAGTTTATTAATAAAATCTTTTGAATTACCTTATTGCATTCCCGCAAACATAAATCATCATCAAAAGTCTTAATTAATTAATAAATTAATAAAAAGAATTAGACTTAAAAAAAAAAATACTTATTAATATTATAAAAAAGTGTTTTTTATGTAGTTGAAAATTGCCATTTAGCATATTTATTCATATGTGTAATTACTCTCTTTGTTCACTTTGTGAATATGATAGATTGAATAGATTATAATATTAAAAAAAAGGACTTTTGAATTCTCAAGTATAACATGATATATATAAAAATTTCATGATACATGACATATTTTTTTTTTCGTCTTCGATCTAATTTTCTGGTGTGTCTCGGGGGGGATAAAAACAGAATGCAATTAAAATTACAAATGGCCTGTTGCACGGCCCAAGAGCAAAGAACCAGTAGTAGAAGAGATGTTGTTGTGTTGTGTTGTTGTTGTTGTTCGTGGCGTTGTTCTCTCTTTCTCTCCTGAATACCTTTTGCCTTAGGTCGACGAAACGCGTTGATGCGTATCGAATGCGATCCCCCCTCCCACCAACATTCGATATTAGGTACATACAGACACACTCTCTCTCTTTTTCTCTCAGGGCCGGAGCCAATCGAGAGGCCTCACGTCAACTCTCGAATAAAAATACCTACTACGGAGATAGTCAATTTTTTGGGTTAGGAAAAAAAACACGGAGGCGCCAGCCACTAAAGGCTAAAGAAATATAATTCCCTTCAACTTATTTTAATGTATCATAAAGGCAACCTGTTTTTTATTAATTCCTACGAACCGCGAAACGTCTTTTTTTTTTATCAAAAGTCACCTAAAACATCTTTTTACGTTAAAGGAAATTTATAAATAAAACTACTTTTAAATAAATTTCGCTTAAGAACTAGTGACTCAATTTAAAAAATCTGGTGTGTCTGGTCGCACAGCACACAACTCTCTCTTACCTTCGGCAACCGAAAGTTGTGTTCTGTGCTTGTCACACTAGATTTTTTGTGTCGAGATATATTTAGTTTTTATTTATTTATAAACATGGGAAAATACTTATATTTTGATACCATGGCAACCATTTCTTCTATATTTCCTATGAAGCACAAGAGTAAAGAGTGCTTCAAAAAATATTCAGGTCAAAATGAGTCTATACATTTGAAAGAGAATCTAAAAATTAATTGATTTTTGAATTTTAATCAAAATCGTTAGAGCGAATTTCGAGAAAATCGGAAAAACTGAAAACTAAATCAGTAAAGTTCTAGTACTCTTTGGCCGATTTTGTTCAAAAGCTTCGTGTCACGTGTCAGAGAGGTGCCTATCTTAAATATAAAATTTCAACCTCATAGCTATTTTCGTTCTTGAGATATTTTCTTCACAGACAGACCATGTCGCGAAAACCACTTTTTTTGGATTCAGGGGACCTCAAAACGTGTATATCCATCAAAATCTCAACATCGAATTTTTGACATGAATTCAATACTTTCTCTCTGTATATTAACATATATAGAGGTAAGAGAAAGTTTTTTTTTAACACTCACACTTTTTTTCTCTTTCACTCTCACATTCACACAGCTTTTCGGCAACTTAAGGAGAGAATTTTGAGAAAATCACAAAAAGAAGAAAAAATCTGGTTTGACAATCACAGAACACAACTTTCAATTACCGAAGATAAGAGAAAGTTGTGAGCTGTGCTACTATCACACCAGATTTTTTATTAATAAAATACTATATACCACAATTATTTCTTAGAATAGTGGGCAAAGCTGTTCGCTCGGCCTAGACCGACCCACAAGTCTATTTGAATTTCAAAAAGAAAGCTGTTAATTGAGGAGTATTTTTGGTTTCAATTATATCAGGATATTATTAGATAAATTCAAGGAAGTCGTAGTAAATGGCCCCAAAACGCCTTCTACTAAATTGAATTTTATTTCAGAATTTATCCCAATCTCCTGCTTAAATTGACTCAAAATTCAATTAATGTGAAAGCAAATCATCAACACAATTTTTTTAAGCAATTATAACGTCTGTAGATGGATTTTAGAAAATAGAGTACACTTTTTATATTCAAACAATTTTTTACTTTCTCTTACCTCTATATATGTTAATATATAGAGAGAGAAAGTATTGGATTCATGTCAAAAATTCGGGGGGCGAGGGTTTTTGCGAGGCCCCTGAACCAAAATTTCCCAAACACACTATTTTTTTCGACATATATTAGGGATATACAGACATCAGCATGGAACAAATTTATATTCCGCACGATGGCAACATTTGGCCTTCCTATGCAATAGAAAAATGGTCCGCAAAAAATTTCGAGTGAAAAAGAAAATATACTTTCTTAAAAAAAAAATTTTCCGCAGAAAAATCTTTTGAGCATTCTGAGAACCCCGAAAAAAAATTACTATATACGCCCCTGACGTCTGTAGATGGCATTTTAGAAAATAAAGTACACTTTTTTTATCTCAAACAATTTTTTACTTTCTCTTACCTCTATATCATGTTAATATTCCCCCCCCCCCCAGAGAGAGAAAGGATTGGATTCATGGATCAAAAATTCGATGTCGAGATTTTGATGATTTTTATATACACGTTTAGAGGTCCCCTGAGTCCAAAAAGTGGTTTTCGCGACATGATCTACCTGGGTGTCTGTGTGTCTGTCTGTCTGTCAGTCTGTGTTCAATTTTAAGCATGAAGGAATTGAGCTAGGAGGTAAGTTAGGCACCTCCCTGGAGCGTGAAAATAAGCTTTTAAATAAAATCGGCCAAAAAGTACTAATACTTTACTGATGTACTTTTTTCTTTCTTCTCCAAATTCCCTCCCAACGATTTTGATTAAAATTCAAAATTCTATTATTTTTTAGATGCTCTTTTTAAAATGTTTATTCTCATTTTGCCATTGAAATCTTCTCCAAGACCACTTTACCCTTGTACTTCATAGGAAAGATAGGGGAAATGGTTGCCATGGGAACAAAATATAAATATTTTTCTGTTTATCAATTTTACCTCTTGAATTCATATGTACCCTACACTCAACACAAAAAATCTGGTGTGGCAAGAACAGTACACAACTTTCTCTTACCCTTGTGTGCTGTGCGACCAGTCACACCAGATTTTTTTAAATCCTCTTATATACTCGTATTCCTATTTTGATATCAAAATAGCCATGGTATGTTTATAAATTTTATATCTTAATAAATAACCGACATTAATTATATGTCGACACAAAAAATCTGCGTGCGACTAGTGACACTAGATTTTTTAAATTAAAATTATTTTATTTTTTTTTAATTTCCCATTTAAATTCTATTTTCTAATAATTTATATTCTTTCTAATAGAAATAATTTGGATCGTTGCCAATTATCTATTAGTATAAGATTCCGTCCCCACCTCCACCCCCACTCTTCACCCCACTCCCAAAGTGCTTGACCAATCACCTTTATATTCAATGGGAAGATCAAATAGGCCTCAGTAGAGTGGGGACAGTGATAAGTGAAGCACCTTCCGCGTTAAAAAAAATTGCATCCCTCATTTGGATCATGGCGTCGCTTGGGAGCAGACGTGTCCACGTTGGGCTGCTGCAAAAAATTCGCGTTTCTTCTAAACTTTAAGGGCATTCGAGGTAAATTTCATTTCTCTTCGTATATTAATACTAGGTTTATTATTTTAAATATTAGAAATATAAATCCCTCCATAAAAAAAATTATTCATTATATATAAACGTAATTGTGATTTTATAAAAAGGTATTCGAATGAGCCAGTGTGGAAAAATAAAAAAATATTTTTATTTGGAGGTTGTCCGAAGCTTGTTTCTAGGCGATAAGTGCTTTTATTTAATTAAATTGATAAATATTTAAAGACAAATAATAAAAGTAATTGAACTTGGGCTCTCTCTGCTTGGCTCTCTTTCAAGGGTCCGTATGCAAGTCAGGACGAGTTTGTTGGATGTGTTAATAGGTAGGCCTTCGTAGTATAGCTTAGCATATGGATTACAAACATGAGTATAGGCTAATTCATCAAAGCATGGGAATTTTCTTGCAGTTTATTTCTATATCTTTTCTCATGCAATTGGCTGACTTGTTTCTCGTATTTTTTCATTTTAACTTAACTAGCTGCGTCACTAGCCTGGACCCCCTTAGTTAAATATTTTCAACTATTTTTTAATAGAGAGAGGTTAATAAATTAATTTATATGCAGAGGGGGATGACTTCCAATCCACGAGATTGTAATTGGACAAATTAATTAAAATGACTACCTGCGCTACCTTCTTTTGGTGGGCTTCTTTCATTGATATTTAGTTTTTTTCAAATAGGAACTTCACATACGATATCTAGCAAAAGCCCGCGGCCTCTTAATTATTTTCTTCCTCAACTTATTGATTTTTACTTTCTCGTATAATTGTTGAAAAATTCGACCTCGAAATTGAGATCATTCTCATCCTCCTTGACCTTAATTTTTGGAATTATTTATGAGGAATAACAAACACTAGGTCATAAGTTTCAAAGATTTATTAAAAATAATTTTTTGACTCTAAGATATGAAATCACTTCTTAAGACAATATAAAAATGTCAAAGTATTAAAAATGTTAATTTTTAATAATTCATTGAAACTTATGACCTAGGGTTTTTAATTTCTCTTAAATACATTATGTTTCAACTAGAGCCTACGGTTATCGGAGCCAAGTTGCTGTTGATGTTCGAAATTAGGAACAGCAAATAATAAATTATAAATTTCGAGATCTATAAATATATTATATAAATAATAATAAAGAATGAGATATAAAAATTCTATAAATACATCAATTTGGACCTGATCAGTCATAGATATACGATTATCGTATTTAACAAATTTATGAGTATGTTTATTTGTTGGAGGGCCAAATTTTTCATAGAACTTGCAGATAAAGGGGATATGAGTATTTTTGGTTTTGGTCGAGGGTCCGGTGACCTGGTGGAAAGAATAGCATACCGATGTCCCGAAAAAGGCTGGAGATCCTGGGTTCGATTCACGGGAGCCATGGGGTGCGACAACGTAAATTTGTTAAATAATAAAAAAATAGCCTTCGACTTTTCCATCAAAAGGCTTTTTTATTATTTGCTGCTCCTAATTTCATTAAAATTCTAACTCATAATTTTTCGAGTATATCCCTCAACGCAAAGTTCTCTTTTAACTAACATGGTTTGAATTAGCTACCAATAAAATTAAATAAATGGGGAGTGGGCCTAAAAAAGTATTTTATAAAATGGGACTTTCTATTTTGATCTTTTTCTAAAGAGAGCGCAAACAGGCATCGACTTTTTCTCTCTCCGTTGAGTGCTAGACTTCGAAGGTCTCTCTCTTTCTCCCGAGTATATTTGTTTAAGTGAATAATTATATAGTGTAACTCACCCCAAATTCATTCCGTCAATCAACCCATCCCCTTTTGTGCGATTTATTAAAGGTATTTACTCTCTTTTTTTAATGATTAGAAAAAAAACGAGCATTTTTTCTTATTATATTTTTCTTATTAATGTGCATAGGAATCGGTGGAGAGGAAGGTGTAGGTGGGGGCGGTTGGCTTATTAAAAACTCTTTCACTAGGTTATTTATACATTAAAAATTTTTAATTCAATCACTATATCGTCAATATATAGATTTTTTTAATTCTTTTTTTCATTCACACACACCCACATTCACACAATCTTTTCGGCAACTCAGGCCATATAAGACTTTTGACGATAACCGTTGTATTGAAAATATCTATTGGGGGTTCAGGCATTTCTATTTCAGCCATCTGGTATCCAAATGGCTTAAATAAAATCATCGGACTGCCTGGGGTCCAAACCCGCGACGTTTGGTAGAGGAGGTAGGCACGCTACCTACTACGCCAAGCCCGGGGGCAATATATTTTTTAAATAAGGAAAATAATTCGCTAAAGTCCGTCTGTCTTTCATTCTTTGTTTGTCCACCTTTAGAAAGGACATTTGTAGGTGGCAAGGAAACTGTGTCCCCAAATGGGGAGGCCCAGTTTACAATTAGAAATCAAGCATTTAATTAAGCCCTAGTGAGTAAAGAAAAAATATTTTCCCCCAACTGTAATAAATATAAAGCTTGTAATCAGAATACTTTCCAAAAAAAATTCAACTCTGACTTTTTATCTCTTTAGTGCATATCTATACTATTATATAACAATCTATTTGTAACGCATAGGCCCTGAATTACTGGACGAATATTCATGGAGTTTTTATTAATAGAACTTTGCGGGGGTGCTTTGAGGCTATCATTATTTCAGATTAGGCATAGAGGACCCGCTTTTAAGAAACTCACAAATCTAAAATTGTTCCATTGAAAAGCATTGTCTTCTCTCTCACCTTATAAAAACTTAAAACCAAATTAATTATTGTAATTAAATCTCTCAAATGGAAAATAATAAAAAATTTTATGTTAGATGACCTTAAGAATAAATGCATTAGATAGATTTTTATTATGAACAAATTGATATTATTTAACAATACTATAACTTTTAGGAAAAAATCCCTCTTAACAATAGGAAATGAAGTTGCTTTAGATTATAATTATTAGGCCTATTATTTATTTTTTTTTACTTTCTCTTACCTATGTATATATGTAATATATATATAGAGAGAAAGTATTGGATTCATGTCAAAAATTCGATGTCGAGATTTTGATGGATCTTCACGTTTTGAGGTCCCCTGAATCCAAAAAAGTGGTTTTCGCGACATAGTCTGTCTGTCTGTGTGTCTGTGTGTGTTCAATTTTAAGCATGAAGGAATTGAGCTAGGAGGCTGAAATTTTATATTTAAGTTAAACACCCCCCGGGACCGGAAAAATAAGCTTATAATCAAAATCGGCCAAAGTACTAGTACTTTACTGATGTACTTTTTCAGTTTTTTTCGATTTTCTCAAAATTTGCTCCAAAGATTTTTTTTTAAATTCAAAACTCAATTATTTTTTAGATGCTCTTTAAAATGTATATTCTCATTTTGCAATTGAAATCTTCTGAAGACCACTTTACTCTTGTATTTCATAGGGAAGATAGGAAAAATGGTTGCCATGGTAACAAAATATAAATATTTTCCCATACTTATAAATTTTACATCTTGAATTCATATGTTCCGTACTGTCGGGAACTAAATATATGTCGACACAAAAAATCTGGTGTGACAAGCACAGAACACAACTTTCGATTACCGAAGGTAAGAGAAAGTTGTGTGCTGTGCGCCAGTCACACCAGATTTTTTTGTAAAAGATTGATATTTCTTTAGAGAATACGAATCATTTTTACCAAAAAAGTATGCCCAAACGTTCCCTTGAAAATAAAATCAATCTTTTCATAAATCAAGGCTGATGCCTCTTTATTTCTGGAACAGTTGCATAATAGAGAAGGGAACAAAATATATATAAAGTTAAATAAAAATTAATTTATATTTTTTTCTTTGTCTTTTAGAAGACGACTAATGGCTTTCGAGTATTGACATCATGAATCCAGAGTATCTTCGAATTGGACATCGCCAGCAACTTCGAGTTGGTCATCGTCAGCTCATCAAGGCAGGAGTCACTACAGCTGATCAGTACACCATTTAAAGTCTGTATGCACACTTACGTGGGCGTAGAGTAAACAGTTTAGGATTTTCAAAATTTTATTTAAATTTTCTTATTTCGGCCTAAATATACGTAGAATATTTTAACATAGGTGTTTTGGATAGGATGTTATTAATAAATGTGATTCTCCCATTTCAGATTCCCTGACTTTTAAATAGTTAAAGATTTAAATTAAAAATTTTTAAAATAAAAATTAATTTTTTTTTTTTTAATTAATTTAATTTTTTATTTAAAATCTTTTTAAGATAAAATATGAAATTTTTTTCTAAATTCATTTAATATCATAAAGTTAACATTTTAATCTATTAGAGAATAGGGTTTTATATTTCAGTACCCAGATGCAGGTTTCTCAAGGTAATGGGATGGATGATTGTTCAATGTGCAAAAGGTATATGATTATTGGTAAATGTGCAAAAGGTATACGATTATTGGTAATATGTGGATAATGCACAGTACTCATCTCATCCCATTACTCAACGGGGGAAAACACCATCATCATATGAGACAATTCAAGTGTGCATGTATTAGCTATTATTATATAATTCAGTATTAGGTTTTAAGTTTTGCGTGTATGGGATTATTATCTTTTCTCTGTTTACTAAGTGAATGTTAATTTTTAAGAATACACGCAATTCTTATTAGAGTATCTAGCTAGCAATTGTTAGAGTATATATATGGGCGCTTAATAATTAGAAAATCTCTACGCTCACGCAGATTATATATTTATATGGGGGCTTAGGTCTTCTCTGTCGGAATTCTCTGATGTTCTCTTGAATTGGCGTTCACTTGCGAATTGATTCCTCAATGCTGGCATAGGGTGTTGTTCGTCCCATTTAGATTTAGGCAGGGCTCCCAGTGGAGGGTCATTTCACATTTGACCGTTGTTCAAGGGAAATAGGAGAATTCCTCTATTGTATGTTTCTCTTTCGCGCATTTGAGAGAAAGAGTGTTTTCTCTTTCTCCGGGGCTCTGTCAGCCAGTGCTGAGTTCTGGGCCTTGGTTGTTTCAGGACAGAGTGAGTTAATGTTCAAGATGTTAGGAGTTCGTATAGGATGTTGTTAGCTTGTAGGGTTCTTTTTTTTCAGCATGCATCTTGAACAACGACATTCTGTTTCTGAGATGAGCAACCAAGGGGGATCTTCAGTATTGTATTGGCCGGGCTCCCTTCCTAACTCGTGAATGATTATCAGATCAATTAACTCTGCTTCTTTTTAGTTCGCTAGTAAATGATATTAGGCAGGTGGGCAGAGATTAATTGATCTGAGTTGAGTATGTGGTTGTGAGTGTGTGTGTGTTTCTTTTCCTCTAATCCTTGGGTTTGTGGGCGCGTTTCCTCCGTTTCGTTTGCGATTAATGTTGAATGAAGGCTTACCTGCCTTCCGGGAGTGCCGCGTTCGCGACCGTCTCAAGAAAGAAGAGGAACTGCATTTTAGAATTAGATGGCCGTCCCGGTCATAGATAGTGAGGGATTAGGTTAGTTTTTAGGGAAGCCCACGTTGAGCCGAAAGAAGCAGTCTACAGGGTAAGTTAAAGAAATTTCCAATATTTTTCATAAAATATTACGTAGCATCAATGATATAAACTAATTGTTTATTTCTTTTTTGTTTTAGATGGTTAGGGTGGGAGTGGGGGCTGAGATCGTCGAGTACTTCAGGGCATAACCAACTCGATCTTTTCGTAAGTAATATTAAAAATAACATGGCTATTAAAAAAACAGCTTAATACGTTGAAAAAATATTTAATGATAAATTTTCTATTTGTTAACAGGTAAAAACTTAAAAACCAAAACCAAAGATTAACCGAAAAGATAGAGGAGTTATTTCAAGAACACTGAAGATTCTAATAACAATTATATTCGGAAAATCTTCACAACAATGAAGATTTAAAGAAAATAATAAATGATAAAAAAAAGATGCTGACATTCTTTTTACCCTGCAAGTGGATGACCAAAAAATTATTTCCAATCTTAATTAACTTAATTTAATTTTGTTAAATTGAACTGATCGAAAATCGGACAAAGTAAGTTCGTATAATTTATTTTAAATTCGATATTAAATACGTATTTTTTCTATTCTTTTATATTTCCATATCTAATATATAAAATCCTCGAGATTGTTCCTTTACCCTAACCTCACCCTTTTTGTGTGGGTGGGGGGTTTTCTTCAAGGAGCGTTTACCCCCCCATCTTTCCCAACCCCTTTTCTTATTTTCCCCTCATTTTCATTAATTCAAAAATCAAGTATTTTTTAGATGCTCTTCAAATTCCCCCTCCTTTTGCGCCCTTTTCCCCCGAGAAGGGGGGGCCCCCTTTCTATTCTTTTTATTTCCAACGACAATATTCAAGTAAAGATGCAATATATCATCAATTAAAACATCTTGCAGGGGAGATGTGGAGGCCTGTTTCAAAAACAATTTTATTGTTTAACCGAAATGAAACTTTTATGACTAGGTATTAAAAATATGAAAATAATATCTTCAATCTCTTGTAGAATCATAATGCAGTTTTAATATTACATTTTTTACTTTCTCTTACCTCTATATATGTTAATATATATCCCCGGTATAGAAAAAGTATTGGATTCATGTCAAAAATTCAATGTCGAGATTTTGATGGATATACACGTTTTGAGGTCCCTTGAATCCAAAAAAGTGGTTTTCACGACATGGTCTGTCTGTCGTGTGTTCAATTTTAAGCATGAAGGAATTGAGCTAGGAGGTTAAAATTTTATATTTAGGTTAGGCACCCCCCTAGGGCGTGAAAATAAGCTTTTAAACAAAATCGGCCAAAAAGTACTAGTACTTTACTATGTACCCTACTGTCGGAAACTAAATATATCTCAACACAAAAAATCTGGTGTGACAAGCACAGTACACAACTTTCTCTTGCCGAAGGGTAATAGAAAGGTGTGTGCTGTGCGACCAGTCACACCAGATTTTTTATATAGAGGAACTATTTAATAAAAAAAAATAATGGAGAGAAAATAATATAGTAAACAAATTATTCAAGAAATAATGACCTAAAATAGCTATCCAATCACTGACCTGATTTTGCAACAAGTGAACTGGAAATCACAACCCCATCATCGTAATAACTTAATAACAATAATAATTTAAACTTCAAAATAAGCAAACTATTGTAAAGTAAATGACAGCCATAAAGGATCTGCATTTTTCTTGAGACAGCGGTTAAAATATATTATGAGAAAAATGCTAATTTTTAACAAATTATTGAAAATTATTACATTACCTTTAAAAAAAAAAGGATATGATTTTTTTGAAAATAATAATGACTCTTTTAGAGGATTTCTTTCAAAAACAAACAAGAAATCAATGCTCGATTTCTTTTGAACTACAAATTGAAATTTGAATAATATAAAAAATAAAAAAAACGCCTTCGTCGGGCAAATGCATCAAATTTATTCTTGCTCACTGTTTAGAAATTTTCAAATTTCCCTCTCTGACTTAAATTTTAAATTTCCCTCTCTCGCTCCACTTCGAGTAACTCTAGCCAATCAGCGCCCTGATAAGCACACAGAGAGAGTAAGTCAGCCGCTAGCGCTTTATATAACACAGGGCAACAAAAAGGAACTTTTTTTGTTGACTGCAAAATATAAATATTCTCCCATACTTATAAATTTTACATCTTGAATTTTAATTTATCGGTAAAAACTAAATATATATGTCGACACAAAAAATCTGGTGTAACAAGAACATAACTTTCGATTACCGAAGGTAAGAGAAAGTTGTGTGCTGTGCGACCAGTCACACCAGATTTTATATAATCAAATTCCTTATTAATTGCAAAAAATAAAATGATATAATTATATATAATATTAGCATTAATTTTTATTAAATCTAGTAAAAATAATATATGAGTGAAATTAGTCATTATAAATGATTTGATTGTTGTTGGCGCTCGCAGCGCCAATGACGTCATTTCCTCGCGGCAAGTTGATCAATCAATCAGTCTAAAGACGATCGTCGAGTTTTGACCCACGCGATTTCGGAAGTGCGAAATGTATTGTGAATTTTTATATATTAAGTGCATAATTTGTGTTTAAGTTAGTGATTGATTAATATCTACGGGATGTGTTATGTGTTTAATAAGTGTTCGAAAATACCAAATTGAGTTGAGTTTTGAAAAATATCAAATGGAGTTGCGAATGCAGTGCAATCACAACGGTGAGTTGAGATCCTTTTATTTAAGCAAATGGTCAAAAAGATGGCCGTGTCTGTTTGATCGATATTCGATTTAATTTCATTTTTAGTAATATCTACAATTATTAGTGACATTTGACTACATTTTTTTTATTTTTTTATTTTTTAATATGTAATTGCTTTGTTTTGATAAGCCATTTATATTTATTTAAAATCATTCTCTCATATACATATACTGATTATCTTAATTCATTGAGACCCATCAATTTGGGCAATGAATATACAAATACAAGACACACACACACACACACCCCCGCGGGCGCTTACACTCACACAGCCGTGAGCTTTCGCGCGCCCGCCCTCACATACACACACTTACACAAACGTGAACTATTTGGCGCCGTGCTCACACACATAAACACTCACACTAATACGCACGCGCTTTCGCGCGTCGCGCTCACACACATACACACAGACAAACACTCGCACCAACATGGGCTTTCGCGCTTGGCCCACCAACAAAAAATCTTACAGCCATGTTAAAGATAGTATTTTATTTTTTTCTGATAGGCTCACCAGTAGATATTTATTTATTAATTTATTTAAGATTCTATTTAATAAACTATCAAATCAATAAAAATTGTTCAAGTTGAGTCCTACCTGGATGACACGCATCGGGAGACCTGTTTCTTTTGCGAGCTGCTCTCGGATGTGTCTTGTCGGTTTTGGTGTTTGGGCAAATGCCGTCTTCAGAATTTCTAGTTGTTTGGCTTTGATGGTTGTCCGGGGCCCGCGGCGTTTCGAGCCGCTATTGCCATCTTCCGGTGATTTGTTTTCTGTTTGCGAATCACGTGTTTCCGGATCTCCATCAAGAGAGCCTAAAATTATAAAGATTTGATTTTTTTTTTCATTTCTTAATTGCTTGGTTTTTCTTTGCTTACCTTGATCTTCACTATCGTCAAGTGCTTTGGAGACATCTCCCGAGGATCCACCACCGGGTGGTCCAGATCCGCCCCCAGGACCACCAGGTCCGACACCGGCTGCAGCGGCAGCTGCTGCGGCCGCTGCAGCTGCAGCCGCTGCTAATTCAGCTGCATTTAGGACATTTGGCTCTTGTTTTACCACTTGTTGAGATGGTCCTCCGACCACTCCGCCGGGACCGGAGCCACCTCCCGTACCAGCGCCACCTCCAGCACCTGTGGGGTCGTCATCTTCGTCGTCTTCTGAAGCCGAAAGAAGAGTGTCTATAAAAAAAAAGAAAGAGAAATACTAATTAGAAACTTTTTTGTTTAGTCGTTTCTATTTATTTCAATTGAATGGAAGCTCAATTTTTTAATAAAAATAATGAAATAAATAAATAAAGTATGATATCATTTATAGGTATGCATTTTTTTAACACTTTTTTTCTCATTCACACTCAACACTCACACACATGCACACAGTCTTTTCGAAAACTTAGGCCATATAACGATTTGACGATATCCGTTATTGATTAATTAGCATTTACACCAAGCCCGAGGGCTTTTAACACTTTAATTTAGTAAATAAACTATATATCGAAAAGGCATCGCAAATGCGAATTTATTTTTTATATTTTACTACTGATAATATAGTCAAATACTTTTTAAAAATATTTTCTCATATAGATAGGGATGTGAATGGCGATCTCAAGTTATCTTAGCTAAAATAAAATTAATTTAATATACCTGTATAAAACTCAAAATAATATTTTTCTGAATAACTTCTTGCCTACTCCCCTCTCCTGCAGAAGCTTTAATTAGAGTATATATTTAGAAAAAATAAAAATATTCTACCTTGATTTTAATTTAAAGGTGTCTTTTATCATGATTTTTTTTTATTTTTTTATTTATAATTTCTTATTTTTTATCGAGATAGATAAGCGACAAAATTATTTTTAACTAACAAAAAAAAAACAGTTTTTATTTTTTGAATTTAAATTCCCATTTCTCAAACTCATTTCTTGTTTCTTGACATTTGTCTTCTTTTGTTACAATTTAGTTGGATTTTTGGTGCTCAGGACATAGGCAGTTTCTTCGAAAGGAGTTTAAATGTAATGCCTTCATTTATATACATTTTTTTATTAACATTTATTTTTTTTTTTAACATTCACACTTTTTTCTCATTCACACTCACATTCACACACTTTTCGGCAACTTAGGCCATTTAAGACTTTTAACGATACTCGCATTGGTATCCAAATGCCTTAAATAAAATCATCGGACTGCCTGGGGTCCGAACCCGCGACGTTCGGTATAGAAGGTAGTCACGCTACCAACTACTCCAAGCCCCGTGGGCTATTAACATTTATTTAGTTAATAAACTATATATCGAAAAGGCATCGCAAATGCGAATTTATTTATATCTGTCTATTGAGTCAATTATTGCATAAACAATTTATAGTTGAGTTGTTATATTAATAAGAGGGTAAAAATGAGAAATGCAGCTAAGGTTATTTCTTTATTAGGTTAATTCACACAGCTGACGTTTCGGTTCCGTGTTTGAAGCATGGTTCAAACACGGAACCGAAACGTCAGCTCTGTGAATTAAACGAATAAAGAAATAACCTTAGCTGCATCTCTCATTTCTACCCTCTTATTAATTGAGTCAATTACTTTTTTTCTATATTTATAAATATTAACTTATTTTCGTTGAAATTTTGCTCGCTGGCCGACATTCGGTCTATCTGGGTATATCTAAAAGAGTGTTTGTTCACAATAAATCATAGCTGGTTTTTCTAAGTAAAAAACAAAAAAAACAAGAGTAATACTTAGTGACTACATTGATTTGTTGATTATTTTTGTTAAGAGAGATTTGAATGGGAATGGCAGAAGGTGAAAAATAAAAAAATCATATTTTGTAGACGTTTCGAAGCTCTGTCACTCACATCTTCGGAATATTTTTTATTTATTATATTTAGAAAGTATTAGAAAGAATAACGTCCTTGGTGAATTTTTAATAAATTTTGATACACTTCCATTTTGACCATCACAAATACAAAGATAGATAATCAAAAAATATTTTTTAACATAATATTTATTAACATTTATTATTTGAAATATTTTTTCCAACACTGAACTTGTTGCCACCTCTTTATAGTCGTTATATTTTTATAGTTTACGAGTTTAGGCGTGTTTACAAAATTTAAACAAGCTCTATTATTATGATTATTAGGAAACATAAACAATAAATTTTTTGCATATAACAAATGTCGCCACTTCGACTCGCATGTTTTTATACGATATTTATGATTACGTTGTTGGGAAATGAAAATAAAATCAAATTTTTATCTAACTTCTAAAGTTTTATTCAAATTTTAAGGACCTTATTATACGGGGACGGTTTCACATTCACAGCAATATGTTTTATTTATTCAAAAATATGATTTTTTATTATAGATCACGTATTTCATTTCATTGTTTATATTTAGATCGTGTAGAGGTTTACCTATGAAAAATAATAAAATTTGCTAATTAAATTTTCTTCTTGCCAGTGACACTTGGCTCAGTGAGAAGGAAAAATCGATGTCGAAATTTTGATAGAAATCCATGTTTTGAGGACACCTGAATCTAAAAAAAAAATTGGTCCCGCAAAATGGTCTGTCTGTGAACAAAATATCTCAAGAACAAAAAAAATTAGGAGGTTGAAATTTTATATTTTAGTTAGTACACCCTTGGGACTTTACCCGATACTATTGAATAAAATCGGCCAAAGAGTATTAGTACTTTGCTGATGCACTTTTTGAGTTTTTTTTTTCGATTTTCTCAAAATTCGTTCGAACGATTTTGATTAAAATTCATAGTTTAATTATTTTTTAGATACTCTTTAAAATGTATATTCTTATTTTGAAATTGTCTGAAGCACACTTTATTTTTGTACTTTTTTTTTAAGGTTTTTTTCGGCATCTAAGGCCATTTAGACCCCATCCCTATTTATTTCAAATGATTTGTAGTCAAAACTCTTGTACTTAATAGGAAAGATAAGAGAAATGGTTGGTAACAAAATATACCCATGCGACAAAAATTTATTTATATTGGATTGGCTATCAATCAATTTAATAGGGATGGGCTTTAAATGGCCTCCGATGCCGAAAAAAGACCTCAAACGAATTAAAAAAAGTTATGTGCTGTGCGACCAGTCACACCAGATTATTTTTAAATAAGTGAGGGATTTCTTAATGAGATAGATATTCTGTGATGGGGTTAAGGAAAGTCCATGGTCTACCGCAGACGGGCCCGAGTTAGCTGGTGGGGCTAGCTGAAGGCGGGCTGTTGATTTAAAGCAGATAAATCTCATGACGATGCTAGAATATTTTCTGTATTTATTACTCGAAAACGATAAAACATTATATAGTATTAAATTTTGACGGTTGCCATTTATACTATTTCTTGAAATTAATTCGTTTGAATTAATTGAACTCTTTGGTATTTAGAGACCCTAAGCTCAGGGGCCCACATCTTGTGGGTACGTGGATGGCGACCACGAGCTGCCCTAGCTGGGACTGGCAGTACTTTTTGCATGTCAGTCTCTTCCCTTCTATATTTTCAACAGGCGTCGGACTGTGTGACGGGCCGGCCTGTTCTATTCCTTCCCGGTCCCAAAATCCCATGACCGCCGACCCTGCATCGCGGGATTTAGGCGAAAAAAGAAAGAATAGGGTATTTAGAGACCATACTGGCGACATTTAAACCCCATTCCGTTTCTTGTAAAATTTATTTTATTTATTAAAACATTACTTTTTTTATAAAGCTTTAGAAACCAAGTTTTTTTTTGAATTCCCCTCTTCATAGTCAATAGTCCTCAGGGAAAGAAATATTTTTTTTTTTTTTTCAAGTAGAGCAAATATTTAATTCCGATCTTGCTCTCTGTGCATCCAGTCGAATTGTCAGAGAAGTATTCGATCTCCTGAGTCAACTAACATCGTTAATAACCACTCGAAATAAATAAATACGAGGGTGGTTTAGATGCTGGTGCTTTAGTTCGCACCCTCTTCAAAATCACTCGACTCTTGCTTGCTTCGACAAAGGATATTTCATTTGATCGGGTTCAGGTGTGGGTGGCAAAATTCACCAACGCTAGAATGAGTCCAACCCTCATTAATTGAGTTTGTTTTAGCAATGGACTAAAAATTTAATTATAGAAATATTTCATATAATATAATTTTCTGTTGAAGGAGAATTCATGCATCTGCTCAAAGCTTTTTTTTTCTTTTATCAATTTTCATCCAAGATTGAACAAATGTGGTTTTGTTTTATCATTAATTATTAACCTATTTAAAAAAAATCTAGTTTTTATAATGTATAATAAATTTGCGTTTTTTACGTCCTTTTTGGGGAGGGGGAGGGGAGGAGCGAAAGTGGACAGTTTTTTTTTAGCAAATAACAAATTAATTTAGATCAAAGTTTCATTCATTAGTCAATGCTCGAATACTGCATCTGAGAGAAAAATTGAAGTAGTTTGATATCCCACTTAAACAGATATATTCTCTAAAAACAGACGTTAAAATTTAAAATCAACAAATAGGTGTTAAAAAGTAATGTAAAAACAATCAGCGGTAAAAAATGCTATTCTCTAAACAAAGTTTTAACAGCGATGTTAATATGTTGCGTTTATTTCAAAGCTATCAAAAGCATAACCTTACTTTTTAGGTTAAGGACGCCATTTTTATTTTAAACGTTAAAATATTAAAGGCACCCCTAGACATGACATTCATTTTTAACACTATTTACTAAATGTTAACGCTTTGGCTTTAAAGTTTTTGTTTACTGAATAGCTATTTGAAGCAAAGAAGTGTTAAAATGAATTAATGTTGTTTACAGATGTTAAAAGTTAACGTTTTTGCTTAGAGAATAGACCTGAATATGGTTTTAGGTGTCAAAAAATAACTTTTTCCTCTTCTTAATAAGTTTTTCGATTAACATTTTCATAATTTTATATACATGTTGTCGCGCAGTCTCTTTAAATGTAACACTTCTCCCGTCAACTGCCATCTATTAGTAAAATTTTGAGCAAACTGCGCCGTTTAGTTTGTGTTTGACGAAGTTTGGCGAAGATAAAAGTCCTGTCCCATCATGACACGGGTGCACACGTGTGTCGTCAACATGGCAAAAATTCATAAATTGATCTACCGCATCCAGCATATTCTCCAGATTTAGCCCCGAGCGATTATTTCCTCTTTCCAAACCTGAGGAAATAGCTGGGCGGTAGGAGATTCGGGTCGAATAAAGAGGTCTTCGCTGAAACAAACGCCTATTTTGAAGGCCTTGAGAAAACCTATTATTTGAAAGGAATAAAAAAATTGGAAAAACGCTGGACTAAATGTATCGAGCTACAAGGAGTCTATGTTGAGAAATAAAACCCCTATTTGCCGAAAAAAAATATCTTTTACTCGGGTATTTAAAAACTCAGGACTTTTCAAACTATCCTCGTACAATATAAAAAGGAAGGTTGTCTTACTCTCATGTCCTTTAAATATCTTTATGCCTACTTTCAATAAAAAAAAGCGCAATGTTGTTAGGCAAGAGAAGAGTAAATTTTGTATAAAATATAAAATTGTGATAAAATATTTTGATTAAAAAAAGAAGGAATAAAAAAAATAATGAGAAAAATGCCAACTTCCTGATAATTTCAATTATTTTTTTTAAGCTCTCGACTTTCTTTAAAAAATATATATATATATATATAATTTTGGCATTATATCGTTTGATCCTTTTCGAGGGATGTAATCTCTTCAACGAGTGAGAGTGCGAGAGAGAAAGAGTGTATGTGTGTGCTGAGTCAGAAGAGAGGATCAGAGAGTCTCGGAGTCATTCTCAGGGGTTGAGGACTTGAGCTGGCAAGATAAGTCAGTTTGAAAATCACCGAAGCATATCCAAAACAGAGGGGGGCTCTTGATACATCACCCCCCCCCTTCCCCCTCCTTCTCTCCAAGGGGGTAGATTGGGGTTGCAGCAGGTCATTCGAGTGTGAAATAAGCTACGGTTTTGTGGACATCCCACCCTCCAGGTTTTAGCCTGGGGATTCGTTTAAGCCCCCGCATTTTGGAAAAGCTCCCCCCCCTCCTTCTCCCAGTTGAGGTTTCAAATGACCTTAAAAGTCTAATCTCTCGACCGATTAATGAATGGCAAATGAGATTAGCACAACGAAAAAAAAAGATTAACAATACTATATCCATTTCATATCTATAAATAATAAATAATAGGAGTGGCGGATCCCTTACACATTCATCTTATTTTGACAGTATGCTAATTCCTTTTATTAATATACTAGTATTTTTTAACAATCCCTTTACGATTTACTTTACAGAATAAAAATTATAAATTTCATAGAATATATTAACTTACATATTTGACAGGAGCACGAACAGGAGTAGTCAAAAATAAAAAGCCTCCGATTTTTACAATTTAACGAGACGTTTCGGGATTTTATTGTCCTATCTTAAGTTCTTCAAAATTGTTAATGTCCCGCAGTTAGTTGTATGTAAGGGCGAGTTGTCCCATCTTACTTATTCAGTGAGAATCTCACTCTTACATAAATATGTATGTATTGTATTAACAATTTCATGGACTAAAGATGGGACAGTAAAATTATCCCGAAACTTGTCTTTGGATTGTTAAAATCGGAGGCTTTTTATCTTTGGCTGCTCCTGCTCCTTCTTCTGTTGTATAAACAAACAGCCAATGACTCCATTGATTTATATACAATACTTTTGATATTTCTCGGATCCCTACAGTTTATTTCGACCATTTTGTTCTTCTCATAACTTGACTCCGCATCTTTTGAAGAAGAGAATAGAATAAATGAGAGAAGTGAAGAAATGTTTCCGTTTCTTTTTTGAAAAAAACAAAAGAAAATTTCTTATGCTTTTTCAGCATCTTATACTTTGAATGATAAGCATATTTATTATAATACAAGCATTATTTATAAAGTTGCATTTTTAGAAGTGATTGATTTAAGACAGGAGGTTGCAGCCAGTGGGCAGCATCAATACTAACAAAATTCCCAGATTTCACAACGTTTGGAGCTATTTGGGGGGAGAGAGAGAGAGAAAGAGGAATTAGCATAACAGTTAAATAAATGTTAATATTAATAACTTCCATAATAATAACACAAATCACAAAAACTTTAATAAACACCTATTTTATTCCCAAAAAACCCCTAAATTAAAGTTGGTAAAAAAAATACAAAAAATTATATTATTTTTTGAAATTTTAAAAAAAAAAAATTGAAAACAAATTTTTTTATTGGAATGTTGCAGGAATATTGAGAGCAATATTACGAATGTTGTGAAATAATATTCCTGCAACATTTCAGCAATATTTTGTGCAATGTGGTAATTAGTTATAAAGTCAACTTTTTAAAAATCTGAAAAATTTATTTTAGACTAGAAATTTTTATTCAGACCACCTATTTTAGTTCATCTTTATTATCACTTGGAGAATTCTTAATAATTATTAAAATTAACTATGGTATGATGATAAATACAAATAAATCCACTGAAATGTTTATGGATATGAACATAAAATTTTTATATTTAATCTTTGAATGGTGTCAGTAAGCATATTCCTGGAAGATATAATTTTCCCTTTTTTTCTCTTTCTCTCTCTCTCTATGGGAACTACGGTATTTATACTATGCGTGTCAGAAGTATTTAGACACGCATTAAATATTCGCCATCTGACGAGCGTTGAGTGTTTTTATTCAGTTATAAAATCGTAAAAACCATTTTTTTTTTTACTTCTTTCTTCTTCACTACATAAATATAATATTTTTATGCCAATTCCCATATTTGTTTTATTCCATAGAGAAAGAAAATAAATTAAATAAAAATCTATTCTTGGATTGATTAATCTCAAAGTCAGTGGCGTAAACAGAGAATTTTTCAATTAACACTATGAAAAATAAAATTATAAATACTAATGTCAATTTCACTTGTTTTCTAGACTATCAAATAATTTATTTAAACAGTAGCTAATAGAAAATTTACACTAAAAAAATATATTAGACGTGAATAGGGATTTTTTTTCCTTCATAAAGGAAATATTTTATAAAAGCTATTTGGTTAGAAAGTGTCTAGAAAAAAAGAACATATGTCTAATTTCTCAATAAATCAGTAAATCTATTCCTATATTTAGTAAACGGGCCATAGAAAATTTCACTCTGGAACACTCAACCGAACAGACATGGTTAATTAACATTGTCAAGATTCAAATGTTGGTTAATAAGGGAATAAAAATGTCTAGAATAAAAAAAATCATTAACATTTTTTATAATGACCTTATTAGCATTTCTTAATGGTATTTTTAAAGTTCATTATTTGAATGCTGGGATAAACATCTGTTTTTTTTTTCTTAATCGCCTATTTTTTAGAAATATTATTAGAATGATCAATTTTTTTTTGAAGTTTAAACAGATAGAATTAAAAAAAATTTTTTTTTTACTTTCTCTTACCTATATTTATATGTTAATATACATATATAAGCTTATATAGCGAGAAAGTATTAGATTAATGTCAAAAATTTGATGTCGAGATTTTGATGGATATACACGTTTTGAGGTCCCCTGAATCCAAAAAAGTGGTTTTCACAACATGGTTTGTCTGTCTGTCTGTGTTCAATTTAAAGCATGAAGGAATTGAGCTAGGAAGTTGAAATTTTATATTTAAGTTATGCATCCTACCTGAGGCGTGAAAATAAGCTTTTTATCAAAATCAGCCAAAAAGTACTATTCCCTCCTCCCTGGGTTCTACAAAAAGTACTAGTACTTTACTGATGTATTTTTTCAGTTTTTTTTCGATTTTTTTTTTAAATTTGCTCCAACGATTTTGATTATAATTTAAAAATCAATTCTTTAAAATGTATATTCTCATTGAAATCTCCTGAAGACCAATTTACTCTTGTTCTTCATAGGAAAGATAGGGGAAATGGTTGTCATGGTAACAAAATATAAATATTTTCCCATACTTATAAATTTTACATCGCCCTCGGGGCTTGGTGTAGGGGTTAGAGTGCTAACCTCGTATACCGAACGTCGCGGGTTCGGACCCAGGCAGTTCGATGATTTTATTTAAGGCATTTGGATACCAAATGGCTTAAATAAGAATGCCTGGACCTCAAATAATATATATTCATAACGGTTATCGTCAAAGTCTTAAATGGCCTAAGTTGCCGAAAAGACTGTGTGAATATGTGGGTGTGAATGTTAAAAAAAAAACATTCACACTTTTCTCATTCACACTCACACTCACTCACACATTCACACTGTCTTTTCGGCAGCTCAGGCCATATAAGACATTTACGATAACCGTTATTTATGAATTTATATATATTAGGGTCCAGGCATTTTTAAATTTACATCTTAAATTCAATATATCCGTGGAAAAATAATTATATGTCGACACGAAAAATCTGATGTTACAAGCACAGAACACAACTTTCGATTACCGAAGGTAAGAGAAAATTGTGTGCTGTGCGACAGTTACACCAGATTTTTTTTTATTATTTAAAAAAAACATTCCCACTTTTTCCTCATTCCCACTCACACTCGCACTCACATTCAGTCTTTTCGGCAACTCAGGCCATATAAGACTTTTGACGATAACCGTTATTTGAATATATATGTATTTGAGGTCCAGGCATTCTTATTTAAGCCATTTGGAATCCAAATTGATTAAAATAAAATCATCGGACTGCCTGGGGTCCGAACCCGCGATCCTTGAAATACGAGGCAGGCGCGCTACCAACTACACCACTACTTCTTTTTATTAAGAAGGAAAGTTTCTTTATTGTTACTCTTTTAATTATTACGATAGTCTGCCCTCAAATCGTCCTCATTCTGGTGATATTTTTTGTAAAATTTTTTTTAAATTTTATTCCTGATACAATTGATATAAACTCAAATATCCGAAAAAGTTAGTCACCACCCGGTTTATTTTATAAATCTCATTTTGAACAAACATCATTAGATTATTAAATATAAAATGTTCATACTTTTTGAGATTAAATTTTAACAATTAGAAATTTTATGTCAAATTGTTTTAAACTTATCATGTTTATATCTCTAAAGTCGTTAAACTTCCTCGGGTATATCCACATAGTTTTGTTTTTGCAAAGCAAAAGTATTTCGATTAATTCAAGTGAAGTAAGTTAACTTATTATTAAAAAAAAAAAAAACTTTTTGTTTATTATTTTTTCCTCTTCTCAACAGTTAGATATATTTATACTTTAATATTAAATATTAAAAAAGTTTTTTTTTTTTATATAAAAAAGTTGTAATGAATTTTGGAATATATTCTAGGCGTCTCGTCCCCCTCCGGTGGGGCTTAATTCTTGGCTTGGCTCGTTTCTCTTTCTCCTTTTCTTTTTCTCCTGTCCAAGCTGTCTCGGCTGTCTCTCTATGGGATTGACACTCTCCCCATCTCTTTTTACTTCTCTTTTGACATATAGACAAGACAAGAAGAAATATACATTTATTATTCCTACTCGTTTTTATTTTATTTTTTTTTTTTTTTAAGATTTTGAAAGATAGTTAAAAAAAAAAATTTTGGATTTAAATTATCTTGATATTTTATCAAAAATTTAGGAAAATTTTATTATTGACCGAAATTAAAATAAGTTATTTAAAAAAATTTTTTTATAAAAAAAAAGAGACTTGTCTAAATAATAATCCTAGTACCGAATTCCTCGAACATACATACATCTTGATTGAGGCGTGTTGCAAATATTAATACAAAATGAATTAATTTTATTTTTCCTAAGCTATCAGTTTCGATCTAAAATATCTGCCTTCCTCAGAGGAGTACTAATATAAAAAGTGACGATAATATAAAAAATATTTCACGTTAACAATTAAAAACATAGGGGCCCTCGGGGGGCGAGAGGTTAGCGTGCTAACCTCGTATACCAAACGTCGCGGGTTCGGACCCCAGGCAGTCCGATGATTTTATTTAAGCCATTTGGATACCAAATAGCTTAAATAAGAATGCCTGGACCCCAAATAAATATATATTATTATATCCTAAAAGTCTTAAATGGCCTAAGTAGCCGAAAAGACTGTGTGAATTGGAGAATGAATGAGAAAAAAGTGTGAGTGTTTAAAAAAAAAAAAAAAAAAAACTTATTGCCTTTATGTTTTTAAATGCCTTTAATTTAATCATAATAATTTATTTTATTTTGCTGATGTTTCCGTGCATAATGCAGAGTATAAAAAATTTTATAAGCAGAGGTTATCGGCTTCCTTTATATACTAAATATCAGATATTTTTCCGCGTCTGCTTACAGTTTAGGAGCCAGGAGCTTACAGTTTGGGAATCACTATAATAAAGAATGTAATTAATTTTTTTTTGTTGGCAGCACAAAAACGTTATCAAATTAAAATTTTAAGATAAAAAAGGACTTTATCAATATATTTGTAACATCCAGTTTTTGGATTTCCTGATGATGACTTAGATCACGAAACGTCGATAATAAAGTTCTAGTTTATTTCGAGTGTTAAAGCTTCCCAAGTTGTGATTATTAAATAAAAACTATTAATTTTAACTTTGGTTTATTTGTATAAGGTTCTATAAAATCCATTCTCTAGAAACAAACCACGGTTAACTCGAATTCAAGAATTTTTATTTTTGTTTACTTCATAATATTACAGTCCCCACTTCTTAATTAATATTAATTTATTTGCCTATTTTGAATCTCTTGAGAAACAATAGGTCTATATAATCAATTACTCAAAAAAATGTTCTCTCATAAAATCTCGGTTTTTCTTGAATTCTATTTGCCTCCGAAACGGCTATAAAAAAATTTTGAATTTATTTCAAAACTATAATTTAAAGGAATAAATTCAAAGCATAAGATAGTTTGACTGGATGAAATCATTTGCATATATTTTTTTTTTTTTAGTTTAGTATTAGGAAATATTTGGGGTCTGTAAACCGATTTCTAGTTAAATGAGTTGATCTCATTTCCCTTCGTTTCAATATCCCCCGCCTTGATTCAACACGCAGATCGTGGGGGTGAGATAGGGCCAGAGCCAGGGCCACCAGAACCCTCCAGGGACGTGCAAAACCCCGGGGTTGAAAAATTCCCTCCGGATTCGATTAGCCCACCCCCTCCACCCAGCAGAGGGGGGCTTTTGCCCGAAGGGCGCCGATTCTATCTCTCTCCCGAGGCGCGAAAGAGACGGCACACAAGGGCAAAAAGGTTACAGGCAACCGACTGAGATTGATAGACACCAATAACAACCCCTCCTCGTATAAAATAAATTGTAAACAACGACGAAGACAAAACAAAAACTACTCAAGATGATCATTTTGAGAAAAAGAATCGGATTGATATTAAATGATGAGAATTATTAGCATTTTAGAAATCCAAAAGAAGGGGTAATTCCTAACGAGTTGAAAAAAAAATATTACGCCTCGCAATTTTTAATTAGGTCTATATAAAAACTGAAGGGAAGCTTATTTATCTCAAGTTTCTTGGCGAAAATATCATTTTGAATCTCGATTTTTTTTTCTTTTCGTGAAATTTTCACTCATTGTCAGTATAATTGATTGTATTTGAATTATTTCCATGACGTAGAGATAGGGTGCGCTTCAAAGATAAAAAAAAATCTGGCAGGAGAGGAATTCAGCCAGTAGGGTAGACTCTTTCGAATAAATCTCCCAATGAAATGGAAGTTTCTACTTTAATTCGATATTTTCCATCATCCCCTCAAATAATCATATTTTCTTTTAATTATTTCTTCCAAAATATTTATTTTTATTTTCCATTTTAACTCCAATGGGAGCGAGGTGACATTGGTGTCAATGTTTGAAAATTTTCCCAATGAAATTGCTTTTTGAAGTTGTGGCTGTGATGTGATTATAATGGAATTATTGACGAGTCCTGGTTTGATCACATGTGCACTTGCACTATGTGTATAATTCCCAATAACTGAAGATGGCCAAATAAATTCAGGCCGAAACTTCTTATTCTGTGAGTTTTATTGAACCTGGACAATCCCAATTTGGCTGATGCCTCCAATTCTCCATTATAATTTATTTGTAAATATCCATCCTCTCATTTACTTCATACATTTTGGAGTAGCTACTGTTGATTTCTCAGAATAAAATGGACTTGCTATCTATACAAAATTTTGTTATTAATACTCTATCTTCAATTTCGGGCATTACTTTCCTTATTTGTCCTAAGGATGGGAGATGCTTAGAAAGAGGATTAATAAAACCTTTTGAGCAAATTGGAAGTCCTGTTTAATCTTTCAATAAATAGGATATATTTTTTACAGACGAAAGTAGTTTATTTGGTAGGATGGTATATTTTACTTTCTCTTACCCTATATTTTCAGTTGAAAATTGAATCTAAATTTTAATATTTAGATTATTTTAATAATATAAATGTGTTCTTTACATATGCATACTGAATATCTTCATAATTATTCATGTCTTGAGTATCAATTAATGTATTGTATTGTATATATAATTTGTTTTCAGTTCAGAAAATGACTGTGCAATACTAACAAATGACATATTTATTTTATTAAAAAAAATCTAAAAAAAAAATTTCATTTTGTTTCGTAAGTTTAGAAAAATTTTAATGAGGGATGTAAATAACTTATCGAAAAATTACTAATTTTTGAGATTAATTTATTTCTCTTGTCTCAAAAACAAAGATTCGTCATTCTTTGTGAGCACAATAATGACTAAATAAAAAAAAAAAGTGTAAAGTCAATTTACCTACTGACAAGAACCTTTTAAGTATAAAAAACTCTAACTACTATAGTTTCCAAAAAAAATACGTACTCATAAAAAAAAACTTAGCAAGATTATTATCTTATTAACTTTTTATCTATATAAATAATTTCTGAAAAAAGAGCTTCACGGCTCTTTACATTTAAATAAAAAAAAGCTCATTACTATTAAAAAGATAAAAAAAATCTTTGAGCTGGACCGCTATTGATCAATCAAATCCCTGACGAAGGGGCTCTCTGATGCAGTCAAACCCTCTGGGATGAGAAGGGGGGGGATTGTATTAATAAATAATTCATAAAACATGAGTGAAGATTAATTTCCTGTTTATTTTAATGAATAATTTTTTAACTATTCACCAGATTTTAATATTATTTGTTTTTTTTTTTAACATCTCACTTATTTATTATACCAATGGTGTTTAGAAAAAAAAATGTCAAAAATTAATAATCGATTTCCTTCAAGATTTATCATTCATTACATTGGAAAGTAGGCCTATAGTCAAATCTATTTGGTGGCATTCTTTATTGCAGAATATTTCGAAGAGCACAATAGTGTGAAAAAAATAAAATTCTTTGTTTTAACAATTATACTCGTATAGAAATATGCTGGAATATAACTTGAAGTTTAGAAAATATAGGCGCTGGCATCCAAATAAATAAATCAAATTTCTAAGGGAATCGAAAATTCTTTGATTGCCTGCGCCAATACCTTCTATCGGTGCCGTATCCAGGGGGGGGGTATGAGGAATCAAACCCCCCCCCCCCTTTCCCCCAGAAATTCCAAAAAAATTATATATAATGAAAAATATATAGGGCTACAGGTTTATTCTCTAAGCTAAAACGTTGACTTTTAACATCTGTAACAGCATTAATTCATTTTAACACCTCCTTGCTCCATTGCTATTCTGTAAGCAAAAACCTTAGCGCCAAAACGTTAACATTTAGTCAATTAAATTTTAATGTCATGTCTAGGGGTGCCTTTAATATTTTAACACCGTTTTTAACGCATCAAAATGGCGTCTTTAACCTAAAAAGTAAAGTTATGATTTTGACAATTTGAGGTAAAAGCAACATGTTAACATCGCTGTTAGAACTTTGTTTAGAGCCCTCGGGCTTGGGGTAGTTGGTAGTGCGCCTGCCTTGTATACCAAGCGTCGAGGGTTTGGATCCCAGGCAGTCTGTTGATTTTATTTAAGCCATTTAAGCATACCCAATGTGTGAATGTTTAAAAAAAAAAAAAAAACTTTGTTTAGAGAATAGCATTTTTGAATTCTGGTATGTCAGATAGGCCTACTTGATTGAAAATAACAAATCAAGTAAGTAATGCGCATGCGCGAAAGTATCGAGGGGTCTAAAAACACTAACAAGCAGAAAACATAGCTATCTTCATATTAATCGTTAACACCTGGTGCTAAAAAGCAAAATTTTAACGTGGTTGTTAAAACATGGTTTAGAGAATATCAATTTTTAAAGCAGATGTTATTACTTTGCTTTTTAACATCCAATTTATGATGTTAAAACATCTGTTTTTAGAAAATATACTTGATAGAGAGAAAAACATGATGTTATTGAATAACATTTTAAATTCTGTTAGAAATTATAAGTAATATTTTATATTTTTGGCCCGTGACTTCTTATTCCTGGGGTACCGGGTTCGTTTTTTTACTCTTTCTTTTTAAAAAGATTCTTATGACCAAAATATCTATTCTGTAAATTGTATGAAATAGTTCAAATATTTTTAATATCAACTCCATTTTGAAAAAGTTTGTTTGGATAAATTTGTTTATTTCTCTGTCTGGTTACTTCTCATCTTTCGACATATAGCCATTAAAAAAAAAAAAATTATTTTGAATAAGAAAGTAAGATGAAAGTTGAGTGTCTCAAGTGTCAAAGTTTCCTTATTTTCCGACAAGGTTTTGCTTAAAAAGTGAATGGATAAACAGAGGGGAAAGAGATTACCACCCTGGGTATATCTATATATGTATATATATTAAAGTATAAAGCAAGTTGAAGAAGCCCGTTGGCGGGGGGAGGGGGTGTTGAATGTGTGTGGGTGGGAGAGGGAAAGAAACCGCGCATGCGCACACACTCACCAGAGGAATTCGTTGATTGGTTTGCAAAAGCGCCGCCCTTTGCTTAGACAAGCGACACCGAAACGCCCTTTTTCAAAAAAGGGGGTATTCGCTTCCCCTCTCTGTCATTTTGACAGCTAAACATACTCTCCGTATTCGAAGCATAATAAAACTAACTTCAACTCTTCACTCATCTAAAAGAATCGTATGGCCAGGCCGTTAGATTATTATAGAAACGGTTCAGCAAATAGTTAAACGTTTGGATTATTTATTTGTTGATGTAAATATAAATTCTAAATTGAGCATAGTGAGGGTTAATATTTAAAGGGCTGTGATTATTTATTTTATGCACCGTAGGGGGCCCTGAAAAACAATTGTGTGGAATGACCCCCGGAAGTCATCAGTATTTATAAGTAAATAAACATACACATATAAAGTAAAGCGGCCCCTTACTCACGATCAATATATTGCACAATATTTTGTTCAAAAGTATTACTTGGCCAATCCACAAGGTACAAAATTATTGCTCAATAGATTAGTTTGCGGGAGATACTTGTGGAGTCAACAAAAATTCCAAATTTAGGAATATTTAACTCTATAATTAATTAAATTATTTTTAGACATTTTTATTTTATTAAACAATTTGATTTTAAATGATCTTAGACTAATAATATCTATTTGTCTAGTTATTATATTAATAATTTAATTTTACGAAAATGTAAATTTTGCTTTTCCTTTTCTTTGTGGAACAAAAATCTTCAAAAAAAAAAGTTTTTTTTTTTTTTTTCAAAGATTTCATATAATTAGAAAAAAATCATGGCTTTTCCCCTAAAAAAAAAATATAATAAATGAAATGTCTCTTTAAAAAAAAGGGAAGTTTTATCTTACAGACAAGGGAGTAGAATTCAATTTCCTTTCTTCCCGTAAAATGATCCCCCGTCTTTCCTGAAGAGAGAAGAGTGGAAGAGAGAGAGAGAGAGGAAAAAAGGGAACAAAAAAAGTTATCTCTTGGAAAAATTAAAGAGAAAGAGAACATCTCGGATTTATTATTTTTTTTTTACTTTCTCTTACCTATGTATATATGTAATATATATATATATAGAGAGAAAGTATTGGTTTCATGTCAAAAATTCGATGTCGAGATTTTGATGGATCTTCACGTTTTGAGGTCCCCTGAATCCAAAAAAGTGATTTTCGCGACATGGTCTGTCTGTCTGTCTGTCTGTCTGTGTGTCTGTGTGTGTGTGTGTGTGTGTGTGTGTGTGTGTGTGTGTGTGTGTGTGTGTGTGTGTGTGTGTGTGTGTGTGTCTGTGTGTGTTCAATTTTAAGCATGAAGGAATTGAGCTATGAGGCTGAAATTTTATATTTAAGTTAAACACCCCCCGGGACCGACAAAATAAGCTTTTAATCAAAATCGGCCAAAAAGTACTAGTACTTTACTGATGTACTTTTTCAGTTTTTTTCGATTTTCTCAAAATTCGCTCTAACGATTTTGATTAAAATTCAAAAATCAATTATTTTTTAGATGCTCTTTCAAATGTATATTCTCGTTTTGCCCTCAAAATTGTTTGAAGCACACTTTACTCTTGTGCTTCATAGGAAAGATAGGAGAAATAAATGGTTGCCATGGTAACCGAATTTAAATCTTTTTCTTTTTATTAGATTAAAAATCAATTATTATTTAAACGCCCATTTTTTTTTCGGAGAAAACATATCTCTCTCTCTCACAAAACTATCTTCTCTCTTTCTACACGTTTTAAATTTTTCTACCTTATCTTCGCATTTGGCCAATGTTAATTTCCTATAGGGATTTGTATGTTAATTTCGATTCAAAAGGGGGTCCCCTTTGGAACTTTTTACGCATTTAAAATTTTTTTTTCCAATTCTTATGAAATTTTGTATTTATTTACGAATCTATATTGTGTATAAAATGTCCAAATATGAGATTAAAATTTTGAAAAATAACCATAGTTTATTTCAAGCAATCAACATTTAAAATGCAAGTTTGAAACTAAGGTGCTATGGGAAACTAAATATATCTCGACACAAAAAATCTGGTGTGACCAGCACAGTGCACAACTTTCTCTTACCGAAGGGTAAGAGAAAGTTGTGTGCTGTGCGCCAGTCACACCAGATTTTTTCCTTCTCTTTGAGTGCAAAGTCGGCAAAAATTTTAAATATTAAATTCAAAACAAAAAGCTAATGAGTGAATTTTGAATCGAAGTTTTGGGCTGGTCAGGAAGAGCTCTAATAACTGAAATATCTACCACAATAAGAATGATAAAGATCTGACACATTAAAGAAAATACATTTTTTAATCTGGAGCAATGAATGGAAACGCCTTTACTGAAATGGTCATTTGGGATTTATACTTCCCAGGCGCAAAAAAAAGACTATATAAACTGCTCTTATTTTGTGGGCTAAGCCTACTAGAGGACAAGACGATCTATATTTATTTTTTTATAAGATATTTGGTTAAAAACCAAAATTTAATTGAAATTTTAGGTCAATTGACCACAGAAACTTCCCTAACAAGAAAAAAATATTTTTTTAATAAAATTTTTCTTTAATTGTTATTTTAAATTCAAATATATCAATTAAATATTGAAAACCAATTTTAATTTTAAAAAATTTCATAAAAACAAGGCTTTGTTTTTTAGAAACGTTTCTGAATGGTGGACCAGTTAAACCTTTACAAACATTCTTTTATAATTCGAATAAGGCTGTGTAGAATTCAATAATATGAATGAAGAGGAATGCAGCCAGGTAGGAAGCCTCTATTATTAAATCAAACTCCTTTGTTTCAAGACGTTTCGGCCAATTTTATTGTGCCATCTTTAGTTGCATTTGAGTTTTCTAAAAAAAAAATCTGGCACAATAAAATTGCCTGAAAGGTCTTGCAACAAAGGAGTTTGATTTAATAATTGAGGCTTCCTACCCTGCATTCCTCTTTATTCCTATTATTAAAAATTTTATTTATTCTAAATAATGTTCGCTACACACCAATTAAATTAAATCCTATCTTTGCCCCCGAGTTTGGCGTGGTAGGTAGCGTGCCTACCTCCTATACCAAACGTCGCGGGTTCGGACCCAGGCAGTCCGATGATTTTATTTAAGCCATTTGGATACCAGATGGCTTAAATAGAAATGCCTGAACCCACAATATATATATTAATTACAACGGTTATCATCTAAAGTCCTAAATGGCCTAAGTTGCCGAAAAGACTGAGTGAATGTGTGTGTGAGTGTCAGTGTGAATGAGAAAAAAATGTGAATGAATGTTTAAAAAAAAAAAAAAAACCTATCTTTTTAACTTAAGTCTAATTAATACAAAATGAATAATAAGAAAATTATATATAAGAAATCAATATTTTTTTTATTTTTATAGAAAAAATTTCTTAATCAAACTTTATACAAATGAGTGTCAAGAAAAATGAAGAATAAATTTTTTCGAAAAAAAAGTAATTTTTTAGAGATAATAAAAAAATAAAATTTCATCTATACTTTTCTATGGATTAATTAAACGAAAACCTCTAATTATCACCATTATTAAATATGTATATGTCTAACGTTGTAAGAAAAATTATGTACTCACCATGTGGATGCGTTGTGTGATGACTCAAATGTTGGGCTGCTCCGAGGCCAGGTTGACCTGTCCCGAGGCCAACTCCGACACCTCCTGTCGGCAACGCTTTTCCCTATAAACAGATTCGTGTCAGCACTCAGTTCTTTTTTTATTTATTTCTTCTTTAAAAGTACTCACCTGTACATAGTCTGCTTTGCAGATGAAGTTGTTATCATCGAGGACGTAGAGTTGCTCTCCTGTTGAGAGTTGTTTGCGACATACAAGACATGTGAAACAATTTAAATGGAACACTTTGTCACGTGCTTTGCGAACAAGATCGGAAGGGGATATGCCCTCGGAACAGCCGGAACACTTGGTCCCATAACGCCTGAAACAAAAATTTCTAAAATAGCTACGGATTTGATTTATCCATTTTTCTGTTTTCTCCCAATTTGTCTTTTATAATTTATTTTATCTCCTAGAGAAACTAATTTTTTTCAAAATAAATAGTTTTCGAGATCAATATATATGAATAAGACATTAATATTCAATGAATACCTCGATTCCTCAAGTCAATATTTTACAATTTGAGTGAGCACACCAAATTGATGAACCGGAATGGCTGGAGATCCTAGGTTGTATACCCGAGGACCATGGGACGTTTGGCCCACCAACAAATATACACACTCACTAATCGTTATTAAATTATTACCCGGTCCCAGACTAAAACAAATTTTCTTTATTTTTATTTCTCTTACCCTATATATGAAATATATAGAGAGAAAGTATTCGATTTTATATTATTGCAATAGGCTACTATTTCTCAAAATTCATACCAATTGAACAAATTATCAGAGGAATGGTGTAGCTGAGGAAAGAGATAATTATTTAGAGGTTGAAATTTTTCGGTTCACTAATAAAAAGCAAAAATATTGAAGTTATATTAAAATTTTTGACGACCTACTAAGTATTAAGCCTTTGATAGGAGTTTGCAATATCGAGAATGAAAAATAATGTTTTCTAAATATCAAAACAAATCAAATTCTATAACTAGAACTAATTAATTTATTTATGCTAGATAACCCACTATAAATAGAATACTATAGAATATTATAAATAATAATAGTTTTTATTAAATACATCATTGTGTTCACCGCGGTTTTTGATAACCATTTGAAAAGGGTGAAAAAATTATTATAAAATATTAATAAGAATTTATTTATAAATATTCCCATGATGTCGAATATATTAGTAAAAGGTTTAATATTGAATAAAATATTTCTCAAATGCCGGTCTAAATAGATGCCGAAAAAAACCTTAAATAAATTTAAAAAAAAATATTCCTTAAATGAGACAAATGTCTTTTTGGATAATGTATATAGCCCTACTTGGTGCGATGTCTAAAATCTTTAATAATATTTCGAAATGAAAAAGAACAAAATTTTTTTGGATCCGACGTTTCGGCGGCTAGGCTCCTACCATCTTCAGAGAAAGAATCTCAAGTCAACCATGAGGAAACAGTGAACTTTAAAGCCTGTTTTCAATACAGTATTTGTGATTTTGTCGAATGTAAGAAGGATTATTTAAACTGAAACTCCTCTTGTCCTGGAGATGTTAGGCGCCTAGCCACCGAAATATCGACGAGATGCCTACAATAAATCGGCTCAAAAATATCTAGCTCTTTTACTTTCTCTTACCCTATATATGAAATATATACAGAGAAATATTCGATTTTTTTTTTTTTTAACAATTTCTAACTATACATCACCGCCTTTTTTTAAAGTCTTTTCGCCATTTTTGGCCGTTTAGGCGTATTATTAATTACGATAGTATATTAGAGCCCAGGCATATTTACAAGTATTTATACTTTATGGTATTTTAAAAAAATCATCGGACTGCCTGGGGTCCGAAACAACTTTTAGATTATCATTATTGACATTTCTCAACATCTTTAAACTCTCGGCCACGGGTGGGGGGGGGGGGGGCGAGAGGGAGCACATTGGCCGCATTACACATACTTCATTTTTTTAACAATTTGAATCAAAAATTTTTTTATTCATTTACTGTTTCTTTCTTTTCAAAAAAATATATAATATAGAAAATTCTAATTTGTATTTTATGAAACAAAACTTGTTTTTTAAACAACACAAATTTTTTTTTGGGAGAAAACTTCAATTTTTTTTTTTATTTGAAATTAAGTGTGATAATTAAAAGTATTTGTTACCGATAGAAATCGTGTCGACAGAAGAGTTTTCCTTCTCTTGAGAAACACTTGTCTTGAAGAGTTGTCAAACAATCGTGACAACGGACACATTCCGAATGCCACGTTCTTTCTAAAACGTTCAATAAGAATTTATCCGTAATTGGCTTATCACAGCCATGACAGTGGACCAGCATCCCTGGACCACCTGCGAGACCACCACCGAGGGCTCCACCTGAAGAAGGAAAGAGAACTAGCCTCAGGAAGAAGGGATAAACAAGTCTGTCCGAAAATTAAGTCTCACCGAGAGCGCCTTGGTGCATGCCGCCTGGGCCTGGATGCTGACCTCCCGGACCTCCCATGGGAGCACTTCCTGTTGCACTTCCTTGACTTCCTCCGTGTACGAGAGCACCGCCAGCACCTGCAGTAACAGGAACCGCCGCAGATGCTGAGCCTGGACCAGTACCGCCGGGAGTCGTGGCAGAGACTAGCACGGACATTGCCCCACTACGACCTGAAATGTTAACTCAATCTTAACTAGATTTGAAAAAAATAAAATAAGAAATTTGTTTAAATTAATTTAAGAAGAGCCGATTAGTGGCGGATTAAGAGTGTGAGTGTACTTTTAAACCCTAAGTTCAAGATAATTAAAAAAAAAAAAATTAAAAAATTTTATCATTAGAAAATGAGTCCAGTGAAATTGCATATTAAATAGCTACTAGCAATGAAAATTTTCACATTTTTAAAATTTAAAAAATTTTACTAGTAGGTTTATAGCCCGAATTTTTTTGAACTGAATTTCTAATTAAATAATTTCATTTTATTTGGTTTTAAATTTCTTTTTCTTTAATTATTTTAATTGATTGTTAAAAAATCTGGCGTGCTGGCGCACAGCACACAACTTTCTCTTACCTTCGGTAATCGAAAGTTTTTTTGTGTTGTCACACCAGATTTTTTGTGTCGACATATATTTAGTTCCCGACAGTACGGAACATTTGAATTTAGATGTAAAATTTATAAGTATGGAAAAATATTTACCTTTTGTTACCATGCCAACCATTTCTCCTATCTTTTCTATGGAGTGCAAGAGTAAAGTGGTCTTCAATGACAAATTGAGAATATATAATCATTTGAAAGAGCATCTAAAAAATAATTGATTTATGAATTTAAAAAAAAAATCGTTGGAGTGAATTTTGAGAAAATCGAAAAAAAACTGAAAAACTACATCAGTAAAGTACTAGTGCTCTTTGGCCAATTTTGATTAAAAGCTTATTTTCACGTTCCGGGGAGGTGTCTAACTTAAATATAAAATTTCAACCTCATGCTTAAAATTGAACACACACAGACACACAGACAGACAGACATTCCATGTCGCGAAAACCACTTTTTTGGATTAAGGGTCCTCAAAACATCAAAATCTGGACATCGAATTTTTGACATGAATCTTTACATTGAACCCAGAGAGACAGACAGACAAACCATGTCGCGAAAACCACTTTTTTGGATTCAGGGGACCTCAAAACGTGAAGATCCATCAAAATCTCGACATCGAATTTTTGACATGAATCCAATACTTTCTCTCTCTCTATATATATATTTATATACATGTATATTAACATATACATATAGGTAAGAGAAAGTAAAAATCAGTATTGTTTTACAAAATCATGATAGACGAGGGTTTAAATAGTTTAAAAAAATGACTACATTAAAAATTGGCAAAAAAAAAAATTATTTATAATGCATCTGCTTATTGTTCTTGTCCAAGTATTAAAAGGGCCAATGCACTCTGACCCGATTAAATTCTAACGTAACATCTATTTTCATATTTAAAATCAATAGAGTGAATAAATTTAAAAAATACAATTTGTTTATAAAGGATTAATACTATATTACATATTTAATTTTTTACGTCTATTCATTCAGGTAATGAATTATTAAAAAAGAAAATATTTTTATTTATTTTATTTGCTTTAAATAGGAAATATTATAATTATCTCTTTGTGCTCACTCACACGCATACATTTCTCACACAGACGATTATATATAGATATATTTTTCTACATGGTTTTATTCTTGTTTCGACAGGTCCACAGCGGCTTCTAACCTGAATTCCAGCCAACTAGTTCGCTATCATTTAGTAAGGGTACAGTGGCCGGTTCTGTTAGACGTGGTCAGAGCGATGGTCGGCGTTAATTCCAGTACCCCTTCATTTGTAAGTAATCTCTTAAATTTTTTACATTTCTTATTCATTTTTAAATAAATTATATGCTGATATATAAATCTTTGATAAATTCAAAGGGTTAATTATTAAAATCATGTTGAAATGTTTTCATTTAATTCAAATATTTTTCCCTCACTCTATTATAAAGTAAATATTGTAATCCTTAAATTTTAACTTTTTGTGATTTATCTAGAGAAAAATATTGTATGTTTATAACAAAAATCACTTTAGGCTACGATTTCGAATTTTCGATTTCGTATTGCGACTGTTGGGCTATGAGTTGAGTGAGAATGGAACTTTAACAAATTTTTTATTCAAATATAAATATTTCTGATCCACTTTTGGTACCTATTTCTGTAAAAGAAATAAAATCTTACTTGGGTATAGGAGACTTTGCAGCCAAGGAATTAAATAAAAAGTTTTATTTAATTATTAACCGTCGACGTTTCGGTCTCAAATCACGACCTTCCTCAGGACGATTAATTGTTAGAATACAAGATTAACAGTATTATATTCAATTATCATTGTAAATTAAACAATATTTAATTGGGCTATTTGTATTAAGAGTGAGTGACTTGCTCGCTTAGGACTTATTACAATCTATCCATTGATTTACAATGATAATTGAATATAATACTGTTAACTTTGTATTTCTAACAATTAATCGTCTGAGGATGGTCGTGATTTGACCGAAACGTCGATGGTTAATTAATTAAATTAAACTTTTTATTTAATTCCTTGCTCAAAGTCTCCTATACCCAATTCAAAGTCTACAGCCACTTCTCATTACTAAAATCTTACTGATTAAATTTAAACTCGTAACCGTAGGCTCTAGTTTGTGAGGTGTATTAATTTAAAACACAAGGTTATAAGTTTCATAAGTATTTATTAGTATATTATACTTATTGGTTATATCTTCAAAAGTAATATAAATACTACTTGTATTTCTTCTGAAGATGATCGAAACACGTATGGTTTAAAGGGTTTATAAATAACACATTGAAACATATTCCCTTGTGTTTTAACTTAATTTACCACATTACAATATTATTTTATCTCTTTACCTAGATATTTTTGTTTTTAGAAATTAGTAAAATTTTATTTCTTTTACTGATTTGTACCAAAACTTAGATATTTGTGTCCTAAGCTGAGCTAATTTTTTCTCAGCATCCCTTTGACTAAATCTTTTAACTTTCTATAGAAGTTTACTTCAGTATATGCCAAGATGAAGTTAGCAAAAAATCAAAGACTTGTAAAACATAAATCTTTTTATTGGAAATTTCAAAAAAGACTGCAGTTTATCAGTTTCGGCAGCAAAAAGCTCTAAAGAAAAATAAATATAGTATTGGTGCTGGGTAGGCAGCCTGGATTAGAAATAAAACACAAATTTTATCTCATTCTGCTTGTCGACGTTTCGGATGCTAATCGCCCCCTTCCTCAGGACCTGGTCGACAATTTTTAATTTTAGAAAAATAAAATACACATTGCAGATATACAAAATTAAAAATTGTCGACCAGGTCCTGAGGAAGGGGGCGATTAGCATCCGAAACGTCGACGAGCAGAATGAGATAAAATTTGTGTTTTATTTTTAATCCTGGCTGCTTACCCAGCACCAATACTATACACACTCTCCAGTCAAAGAAAAATAAATACATTTTTAATTTTCCTTGAACCTGATGATGGTCCTTTGTAGTGCCGGAACTGAGAAACTGCACTCAGCCGTCTTTTCTGAAAAAAATTCTTGAATTTTTTTGCTGACTCCATTCTGCATATACTGAAGTAAATTTACTACTACTACTATTAAATAAAATTGTTATTCAACTATCCCAAAATTAAATTTTTTAAAGATATTTGCCCGAAAAGTTTTGTAAATTTCGTTGTCTCTTTGTTTATTTCTATAAACAAACCAGTATTTCATAATCAAAGAACTTCTTAGTAAAAATTATTGTTATTTAGCAATGGACAATAAAATATTAACAAGTGAAACTTAACTACCGAGTCTCGACATACCGGTTCGAAAAGATGGCTTTAGATTATTCATTTCATTCATTTCAGAGAGATTATTATATTATTTATTTATCTTGTAATTTTAATTTTTTTTTTTTTTTTTCTATTCTGAAACATGTTTTAATAATAGCGAAGTAATTTTAATGAATTATTTACAACAATTGACTTTATCGTAAAAAAATTAGGTTTTTGATTTTTAACATATTTGTGAGTTAGAGACTATGAGCTACCCCAGCCAAGACTGACTCTCTCCTCAGAAAGGGACAAAATCTTATTTCTTCATATTATTAGATCCAATTTATTTATTGGTAGGGTGATTTTTTTCATAGACGTTTTAATTATTTATGTATTTATTTATTTTAATTATTTAGATATGCTTGCTAGGATTCGTTAAAATTATTATCAGTTCGGTTTGGTGGTTTAATATGGTAGGCTGGCCGAAATGACCTACAGGTCAAGGCCTTTGTTTAGGGTGAGGGGGGATGGAAAAAACATCGAATTTACATTTTTGTATTTTTTTCTTTGAGAAATATTGCTATTAATTAGATAAGATCTTTAAGTTTTTCGAGGTTTTATATCATAATATTAGGCTGATGAACTAGGATAGTCACAAAATTGAGTTCTGGTTCGACTCCAGGGAGCGCAATAGGAGCTGGGGATAAAATTTAAATTGAAACCCTACTTATATTTTCCAAAAAATAAATAATTATTTCTTAAATGAAAGCAGTGTCGGATTAAAGATAGATCCCTTAGTCCGTCGAAATTTCAGCTAATAATTTTACCAATATAATTTTATTACACAACAATTTTAGGCCCCCTCTCCCTCTAAAATGTTCAAAATGTCGTCATGGGGCCCGTGGAAAAATCAAACTTTATATACATTTTAAAAATTTAATTCAGTTGAAGTTAGCCACCACAGGGTAGCATCTAGCAGTACCTCAGCAGCCTATACAACTTCGTTTAAATTAAATTTAAAATATGTTTATAAAAGGAAGAGGGAGTTTAAACTTTAAAAATGAGTTCGGGCCCATCCCCCCTCCCCGAAAAATAATTATATATACTCCCTGCGATGTTTGTCACTTTTACCAGGGGTCGCGGGTTCGCATTAGCGACAAATATTCATTTTAATGGAATTGGCTACCAATCAATTTAAATAAATAGCGACGAGTTCTAGATGGCCTCAGATGTCGAAAGAGTTTTAAAAAAATCTAATGTTGAGGGGCCCCTAAAAAGCGTGAGGCCCATCGGCGATGGCCTACTCTGCCTAATGGGTAATTCGGCTCTGGATGAAAGAAATTTTTTATAGTAAACTAAAAACTTACTAATATAATTTAAGTTTAAACAATAATTCATTAAAAAAAAAATAGCCATTCATGTCTTAATCGAAAAATATCTCACAATAATCGGGCGTCTAATAAAAGAGTTATTTATATTTTTACTAATTGTGATGTGGAAAAGTTTTTTTTTTTTTTTTTTTTTTTTTTTTTTTCTGTAAAAATTAGCTTTGGTTTGTTAGTAAACAAAAAACTAACACGTATTCTTTTTATTTCACTCGGTAACTCCCCTCCTAATACGTGCCTGCTTTTGTAAGATAAAAAAAAAAATTGAATTCAAGAGAATATTATGGAAATCTCTGAAGATATGGAGTATCACTTTAATATGTATTTTCTAGTCTATAGAGGTGGAAGGGAATATCAAAAGCCTCGTCTTCCTATATCAGATAGATTTAGAGCTATTTCGTCTTGTTTTTATTAGTTTAGTTCTTGTGGTATGGGAAAATATTTATATTTTGTTACCATGGCAACCATTTCTTCTATCTTTTCTATGAAATACAAGAGTAAAATGGTCTTCAGAAGATTTCAATGGCAAAATGAGAATATACATTTCAGAGAGCATCTAAAAAATAATTGATTTATGAATTTAAAAAAAATCGTTGGAGCGAATTTTGAGAAAATCGAATAAAACTGAAAAAGCACATCAGTAAAGTTCTAAGTACTCTTTGGCCTATTTTGATTAAAAGTTTATTTTCACGCTCCCGGGGGGTGTTTAACTTATATATAAAATTTCAACCTCCTAGCTCAATTCCTTCATGCTTAAAATTGAACATACACCCACCTACCCACCCACAGTCAGACCATGTCGCGAAAACCACTTTTTTGGACTCGGGACTTCAAAACGAATATATCCATCAAAATCTCGACATCGAATTTTTGACATGAAACCAATACTTTCAATATATATTAACATATATTATATATAGAGGTAAGAGGAAGTAAAAACTCGATGAACTGCAGAGGCACCATCAGTAGAGACGGTGCCATTGCACCTCATCGAGTTTTTAATTAAAATAATAAATATGCATAAATAAAAAAAATATTTTTATATAAATTTATATTTTTTAGTATTAAAAATTTTTTGTTTTTGAATTATTTTATTAAATGTTTGGGGGAAGGGGCGTCATACGATTAAATATTTTTAAGGGAGGTTAAAGTTTGGAAACCACTGGCCTAAAGTAAGACTCATTCTAGAAAATTATACTATGTGTAAAACCCAAAGGCGGATCCAGGGAAGTTTTTCAGGGTTTTAATTTTTTTCTGACTAGACGCGAAGCTCGCCGAAGGCGATAGCATTGTTAATTATTTTATTTATTAGGATTGGATTAGGGGTTGAAAAATTGAAAAAAAAAAATGTTTTTTAAATTTATTTTAGCTAAATTGAAGCTAAATAAATAGAAAACATTCAAAAAATAGCGTTGATTATTATTTTGATTAGGGGGGATGAAGGGTTGGTTATTTAAGAAATATGAATGAAAGAAAATTTGGAATATTCCAAATCACTTGTTGACATTCTTTTTCAGCTCTAAATATAGTTAGATTAGAGCAAAAGTTATTTTTTTTTTACTTTTAATAAAAAGGGAATTGATATTTTCATCTATTTATTTTATTCCTATAGAATGAGAGTGAGTCGAGTTTCTCGTTCAGTCGAGCGCGTTGCCGGGTTGCAGGCGCTGCCTTCTTTTTTGTGTTTAAAGTGAATCAAAGTGAATAATTAATATAGTGTAACCCACCCTGACCACTCCGTCAGCCAACCCACCCTCTTGAGTGTCTTATTAAAGGTAATTATTATGCATTTTATCGTTGAAAAAAAAAATGATAGAAACATATAATTTGACTGCGAAAAACGATTCTTTTGAATATGAAATTAAATATTTTGTATTTCACTAAGGGTAGAGGGAGAATATAAGCTGTTGAAAGGGGGAGGGGGAGTGTAGGTGTCATTGAAAAAAAATTACTCAACTTTTTTTTTATTTTTATCTTTTTTTTAAACACTCACACTTTTTTCTCATTCACACTCAACACTCACACACACATTCACAGTCTTTTCGACAACTCAGGCCATATAAGACTTTATACGATAATCGTTACTAATTAATAATATACATATTGGGGGTCCAGGCATTTCTATTTAAGCCATTTTGTATCCATTTCGGACTGCCAGAGGTCCGAACCCGCGACGTTCGGTATAGAAGCTAGATTTACCATTATATTCTTTCTATTTGGTCTATATTTTTGTTAATCAAATTTCCTTAATATACTTTTACACAGGGGTGGATTAAGGGTTGAAAATTAAAATAAAATTAAAATTAAAATAATTATTTATAAATGTATTCAAATTATTTTGAGAGTAATTTCGCGGTTAAGGCTCGAATTTCCTTAAAGGGGTTGGGGAGGTATGAAGGCATTAACCAGGGGGGTTAATGCCCCATCCCTTAAAATGCACAATATTAATGTTTTTTAATACTTTTACTAAAAAAAAGTGCATTCCGTTTGAGTTAAAATTTATATTCAATATTTAGCAAAAAGTATAGTAAGATAAAAACATTTTAATGCCATTCTAAATTTCTTATTACTGGGGCGGAATTAATTTTTGAAGATTTCGAAACTCTCATAAACAGATAATAATAACACTGGGTAATTCAGGAACACATCGAATCCCTTGCAGAATTTTGAAGGGATTTTTTTCATTAGGTAAAAAAGTAAGATATGATTAGTCCAATTAGAATTTTACTGGGGTGAGTCCCAGCATATTTTTTATATAGAACTAATCTCGATTCGGATTTTTACTTTCTCTTCCCTATATGTATTAGTTAATATACATATATAGAAAGTATTGGATTCATGTCAAAATCGATGTCGAGACTTTGATGGACATACACGTTTTGAGGTCCCTGAATCCAAAAAGGGGTTTTCGCTACATGGTCTGTCTGTGTGTCTTTTGGGTTCAATTTAAAGCATGAAGTAATTGAGCTAGGAGGTTAAAATTTTATATTTAAGTTGGGGCACTCCCCTAGGGCGTGAAAATAAGATTTGAGAAAAATATTTTTCTTCAAGAATGAATCTTAAAAAAAACGAAGCTAGAGTTTTTTCTTTCAACATATATTTTAACAGCTGACTTTTCTGCTTTGGTCAAATATATCTCGACACAAAAAATCTGATGTGACTGTGTGTGCTCTGCGACAGTCCCACCAGATTATTACTAATTTAAAAATAGATTTTTTTTTGTGATTATCTTTCACATATCAATGAGTTTCTGGGATAACTAAGTTTTTTTGTCACTCTTCTTATCCTAAATGCTTTTATTTATTTTGAATTTGAGTAAATTTGAACTTAGTTTTCGAAAACTCACCCTTTTAATCCGCTTTGTTAAAACACCCAACAAAAACTGAATCAATCCATAATATTTAAACATTTTCTATATCTATATATAAAAATTATGATTAATAATATATTTAAAATATTAAAAAAAAAAAAAAACAATTTCAAAAAAAGTATAAGAGAGAGAGAGAGAGAGAAAAAATTAAAGTTTATTATAGAGAAAAAAAAATACATATTCCTTTGTCTAAATAAGTTAGCTCTGACTTCAGAAGAATAAAATTTCAAAATAATTATAAATTCTCTCAACTACAACACAAAAATTAAAATTTATTCATACAAATTGAAAATATTTACTAAATAAATGACCGGTTTTTATAAAATTTTAGTCTGTCCAACCCGTGATCTACAGTAGAATGAATACCGTACGGCCTTCTATTGTATATAAATAATCCTAGCCTGTTTGGTATGGTGGCAATCCTAATTATTTATTACTTAATTAGGATTTGTTATTTTTATATGTGGTTCCACAACAATTTTTTCTTCAAAAGTGACTAAGATTTAAATTGTTTTAAACATTAAAAAAAAAAAAAAAAAAAAATAGATCTACATTAGTAAATTCAGAACTTTATAAATATTTAATTAATTATTAGATGTGGATCTGTCAGAATTATAGGAAATGAGAGGAAATCAGCCAGTAGAATAGCCTCCATCGAAATAAATGTGTAATATTGCGATCGAGTCAAAAATTCGATGTCGACGATATTGATGGGAAATACACGTTTAGAAGGTTCCTGATTCCAGGGTCTCTCAAAAAGTATGTCGGGGTGTGTGTTAAATCTATTTTCAAATCTATTTCGACACAAAAAATGGGGTAGACAACTAGAGAATGCAACTTTAAATTACCGAAAGCAAGAGAAAGTTGTGTGCAGTGCGATCAGTCACACCTGAAAAATTTCTCTGGATCCACCCATGAATCAGATAATGAGATGTAAAAGAATTTTGTATTAGGCGAATAAATATACAGTATACTCGTCAATATACTGTATCTACAATAGGAACCGACCGAAGTTTCGATTTCGACCAGAAATCCTGATGTAGATTTCAGCCAAAAACTAGCCGAAAAGATAGTATGAGACTCCTACTCAAGACAAAAAAAATGTCAAATGATTTTCGCAAGAGAGGGAGGGAAATGGAAAAAATGGACTGATTATTTGTGCCACGAGGAAAAAATTTACTAAAAAAAAAAAAAAAAAGATTGAAGACGAATTAAAACAAGACTTCTTTTCGGCCCGAATTATTTAATTTTCAAAGGGGTTGGAGAGAAATAACCAGCAAATTTATAGCTCCACCTGACGTCCTTTTATTTGGCATTTTATTTAATTTTCCTCTGTCGACGTTTCGGGGACTAAACGTCACCCATCTTCAGGACCTATATTACAAGCAATACATATAATCAGAATTATTTTTTTTTTATATAATACACTTCAAACACACTCAACAGACAGAAAGGCATTATAAATCTTCTTTCAAAGGTGTTAAAAAATTCTTAGCTCTGCCTAACATTTTAACTTCACTAATAACTAGGGTCCGACCGAAACAAGATTTTCAGCCGAAACCGAAACCGAATATTCGGCCTCAACCTTAGTTTCGGCCGAAATCGTAACTTGTATTTCCTATAAAAAAATTTATATTTTTTTTTTTTTTAAATTTTTTTCCCCTCCGTGAAAATCATTTTACCTTTTTTTTAGGGAGACAAAAATTTTTTTCTCCTTCAAGTGCAAATCATTTTACCTTTTTTTTTTTTTTAAGACTCAAGTTTCGGCCGGCCGAAAGTTTCGGCTACTTTTTGGCCGAAACCTAAACCATGATTTTTGGCCGAAACTGGCCGAAACCGAATATTCGGTCGGTTCCTACTAATAACTGAAGGAGGCAGAGCTAAGAATTTTTTAACACCTTTGAAAGTAGATTTATAATGCCTTTCTGTCTGTTGAGTGTGTTTGAAGAGTATTAAGCTTATATAAAAAAAAAATATTAATAATAATAATTCTGATTATATGTATTGCCTGTAATATAGGTCCTGAAGATGGGTGACGTTTAGTCCCCGAAACGTCGACAGAGGAAAATTAAATAATTCGGGCCGAAAAGAATTTATTTCGTCTTCAATCTGCATTTCGGCCTTCCTCCACATTGTCTTGAAAAAAAAGATATGAATTTTGTTTAGGGAATTTTGAGAAAAAGTTTAAAACAAGTTTCTGTTTCAGTTTCGGCCGAAACTAAGATTGAGGCCGAAATTCGGTTTCGATTGAAAATCTTGTTTCGGTCGAACCCTAATCTACAGCTCATTGTTATACGCGGTGAGCTTGTATATTTAGCCTACTCTCTGATTAAAAACAGAAAAGTTCTTCTTTTGAACGGGGCTTCCCTACTGATAGACTTCGTCTCCTTTCATAAAATTCTAAATTTAAAAATTTTTTTAATTTTTCCACGCCCCAAAGTCGTAACATATTACAAAACAAGGACTTCAAATTAAACTTTTAGATATTTGGATAAAGGAATATTTTCTAATTTCATGCAATAATAAAAAAAATATATATATATATAGGCTACTATCGGTATCAGGCATAAAAGTAACAAAATTGATAATGACTAAAAAAGAATGGTAGGGGTTTAACCGTGATGGTGATTACCGATATTGTGCGCCTGTGTGACGGTGCAGCACACGACGGAGGGATTGGATGCGCTGGCATCGAGGGCGCCTCTTCCGCGTCTTGGCGCAGGACAGGGCAGCGCTGCGACCGCAGCCAACGCCGGATTGACGCACGCGGCTGATGAAGCAGCCGCCTGCGATGCCGCGCGCGGACCCTGCGCCATCACCACCCTCCATCTTACTCTCTCACTCTCTCTCTCTCTCTCCCATTTTCTTTCTTTCGTCATATACACTTAGGGCATATTAAACATTGTAAAACAATTTTATCATATTAAGAAACAAATTTAGGATCTTTGGGTTTGATTCAAGCAATCAATGAAATTTTTTATGGTTTTTTATTTTCCTCTTAATCAAAGCCGACGTTTCGGTCACATATAGGACCATTCTCAGGGCTATAATACAACGGATACAATTACACATCAATATCATAAATTTTCTTTTTAGTTCAGCTGTCAATATCTGAGTGAGCGTAAAACCCAAAGATTCTAATTTTGTTTCATCGATTTTATAAAAAGTTTTTTTTTTTAATCTTTATCCAATAAATGTTGAATTTTTAGACAAATTTGATATCTTCTTATGTAATTGATAATTATTTATTAAAAGAAAAGTGCACTCAAGTAATTACAGATTTTCGTAGTGAATTATGTCAGTCTCTATAATTTTTATTAGAAAATATATTTTTTAAATTACGTAAACGTAACGTACGTATATTTTACTACTGATATCATACAATTCTTCGAATAAGCTACAAATTGCCCCTCTTCCGTGGCCGAGTGGTTAGAGATGTGATAATATTTGACGGAGATGTAAATGCAGGATAATATGCAGTTATAAAAATTTCTGGATTTTTCCAATCAGCAAGCAACTAGTAATATTTCAATTTATATTTATTAATGTAATAGGGCCGACGTTTCGGTCACAAATAGGATCACCCTCAGGACTATAACACAACGTATACAATTAAACATCAATACCACAAATTTTCTTTTAAGTTATTATTAGTAAATATAAAGTTTAAAAATCTGGTGTGACAGTCGCACAGCACAAAACTTTCTCTTAACTTCGGTAATCGAAAGTTGTGTTCTGTGCTTGTCACACCAGATTTTTTTGTGTCGTGACATATTTAGTTTCCGACAATACGGTACATTTGAATTCAAGATGTAAAATTTATAAACGGGGGAAAATATTTATATTTTGTTACTATTTGTCCTATCTTTCTATGAAGTACAAGAGTAAAGTGGTCTTCATAAGATTTCAATGGCAAAATGAGAATATACATTTCAAAGAGCAACTAAAAAATAATTGATTTTTGAATTTTAATCAAAATCGTTGTAGCAAATTTTGAGAAAATCGAAAAAAAGTGAAAAATTACATCAGTAAAGTACAAGTACTCTTTGGTGGATTTTGATTAAAAGCTTATTTTCACTCCCTAGGGGAGTGCGTAACTTAAATATAAAATTTCAACCTCCTAGCTCAATTCCTTCATGCTTTAAATTGAACCCAGACAGACCATGTCGCGAAAACCACTTTTTTGGATTCAGGGGACCTCAAAACGTGTATGTCCATCAAAATCTCGAGATCGAATTTTTGACATTAAAAACAAGTGTCGCTCTCGGGCTTAGCGTAGTTGGTAGCGAGCCTGCCTTGTATACCAAGGGTCGAGGGTTCGGATCCCAGGCAGTCCGATGATTTTATTTAAGCCATTTGGATACCAAATGGCTTAAATAAGAATGCCTGGATCCCCAATAGATATATTTAAAAATAACGACTATCGTTTAAAGTCTTAAATTGCCTAAGTTGCCGAAAAGGCTGTGTGTATTCGTGTGAATGGGAAAAGTGTGTGTTTTTTTTTATAAAAACAAAACAAAACAAGTGTCATATAAAAACAAGGTAAAAAATTAATTATAGAGTCAAACACTACACACTCCCCCCAAATGACAACGTCATTGAAACCTTAAAGGAGGTTTAACAAAAATAAAGACCTTTTTCTTCACCTTCCTATTAATAATTAAAATTTTGCTGGGTTTTTTCGAAGTGAAGGCTTTTCTTTTTTGAAGGTGGCGGAATAGGAAAGCTTTAATCTTCTCTCCCTCTCAAAAGACATCAAACTATTGTATATTTTTATAATTTTAAGTCCCTTTAATTTGATAAGATAAAAGCCAGTATTGAATTAATTGAATTCGTTATTATCATAATAACATTTATCAGGATCTTTAATGAATATTTTTTCAATACATTTATTTTATTCTGGTAGTTTTAAAACAGCGATTTAAATACTATTTTATGGCGTGAAAAATTGTCAATTTCTCTCTTAATTTCTAAAGCCACCGACTTACACACTCACTTATGTTATATTCGCTGTTTATAAAACTTAGAAGTATTCTAATAAATATTTTCTTTTGCAGATTCGTGTCTATCCAGTTCATTTTGGGCGAGGAGCTGAGTGGCTGAAGGAGGAATAACGAGGGAACAAAAAAAGGTAAAATTTTGCATGGTGCATAGCTTTTTTTTTTTAATGCTTTTTTTCAGCTGACCTCAAATATGTTTAACTTTATCTTTAAATAACAATTTCTAAATAAATTGTTATTTAAAAAAAAATCATAATTATCATTGTTGTCATTCGCTTTAGGTCTTTAATGCTTATTAATCTTTAGCTGGTTCGTTTTGTTAGGATTCCTTGATTTGTTTTTGATTAGGACAACAGATATTTTTGTTGATTTCTATCATGAACGATTCATAAGGAGATGCGGTCAGATCTGATTGAGAGATCGAGGCCCAGGTTTCAAGTGTTTTGTGTTTGCGAAAAGACATCTTTTGATGACGCATTCGGGAGTCTGATATGTTTTTGTATCTCTGAGGGTGGATTTGAGGTGGCTCTATGAGTCAAGGAAGGGTTGCAGATTCTCCAGGAATAGTTTGGAGGCTCAAAATTGTAATCCTTGAGGCTAGGGACCCGAGGTCTCTATCGATCTGATGGTGGAGACGGGGTCAAAACATTTGTTCTTATTTTGGGTTAGGCTAGGTAGGATCCCCCGCACTCTTTTGCTCGTAATCCAAAAAATCAAGTTCACTCTCCTTGATACAATTTCTTCAGACTCCCCATTTACAGTTTTTTTTTTTTTTTTTTTTATTTCTATTAGACAAGAAAGGCAAAACTTTCTTGCTCTTTTTCTATTATTTTTCTTTACTACAATGTTCTAGTAAATGAAAATTAAACTTTTTTGTGTTTATTTTTAATATAGTGAATATGTGAGTGTGATTTTTTGGAAGAAGAGAGAAAATTTTGAATTTTCTCGCAATTAAAAGGTAAATATTAATAAATAACTTTGACCTATTTAATTCACCTGATTTACCAAAACTAATTCTTCAATTTTTTTTTCTTTTTTTAGGCCAACTAACTCATTTTATTAATAAATAAAAAATGATTATCGAAAGTAAAAAGTGAGATGAGTGATGTGCTTAGTTACATCACACTTTATAATGAATAGCCAGCGATGTTTTCCCAGTTTTCGGAAAATACAATTTATAATTTTTTTTTTTTTTTTTTTTATTTGTACGCTTCAAACAAGAGAAAGTTAATATGAACAACTTTAAACCTTTTTATCACTTTTCTTTAGTAGATAAACATTTTTTTGTGATAAAGGAAATAACGTTTAAACATAATATGTGTGATTTTTAAGCCAAAATGTCACTAAATTGAGTACTTATTCTGCAAATGGAATAAAATGAGATGTTTATACATCATCCATCTGCAATGTATCTGTAATGAGGCTTTTTCTCTTTTGTTACAAATTGCCTTTGAGAGAGGGTTTTTATTCCCCTGACTAAATCAATTTGTGGGGTCATTTTGATATTAAAGGATATTGGGGAGAATTGATAAACCAATAAAAGTTGATAAGCTTATTAAACTCAAAAAAGGTAGTTAGGGCGATTGGGCTAAGCATATTTTTTTAGGAAATATTTGAATTTTATGTTAAACAAATTTTTTCCGAGTTCCTGTCTTTTAATCCTGTGGAAAAGCCCTTGGCCATATTAACTATTTAGATATTGTGAATATTGAACAAATTATTGCTATTCTAATCACTTCTTTTTTTGCAATTTGCTTCAAATGCTATGACTAATTATTTTATTACTTTCTCTTATCCTATATATGAAATATGTAAGCGAGGTGAATAGCTGAATCAATATGTATAAAAAGGCTAAGTAGCTTTTATTATTTCTTTATTATATTCAAACCAACAGCGACATTTCGGTCGACCATCTTCATAGCTTTTTATTGACTAAACCCTAGCTATGAAGAGGGTCGCATAGTAGACCGAAACGTCGCTGTGGGTTTGAATATAATAAAGAAATAATAATAGCTGCTTGGCATTTTTATTCATCCTTCTACATATATGAAATATATAGAGAGAGAAAGTATTGCGATCATGTCAAAAATTCGATGACGAGATTTTGATTGATATACATGTTTTGAGGTCCACTGAGTCCAAAAAAGTGAGTCTTGCAAATCGGTCTGTGTGTAACGATTTTAAGCATGAAGAAATTGAACTACTGAATTGAAATTTTATATTTAAGTTATGTACCCTGCCGGACACTCAAAATAAGCTTTTGAACAAATCAGCCAAAAAGTACTAGTTTGCTCAGGGGCCCACATCTTGTGGGTACGTGGATGGCGACCACGAGCTGCCCGAGCTGGGACTGACAGTCCTTCTGTTCTTTATATGTCTGGCCCTTTCTTCTAAATTTTCAACAGGAGTCAGACCGTGCGACGGGCCGGCCTGTTTTATTTCTTTCGGTCGTAAAAAAAAAACATTCCGCAGACCCCTTTCCCACCGACGGTTAAACCGATCAATAAAACTCAAAATGATGCTTCTTTATCTACTATAACGGTTTATTGGAATCAAGACGGATCCAGAGGTTTCTCGGGAGGGGGGGACTGTGTGATGGTGCACAACAATTTTTCTTAATTTCGGAAAATTTAAAGGATTCTCCAATTATTTATTATTTTCCTTATATAAGAATATAAATACGCGTACAAATCAAATTTTTAGGTATTAATTTTTAAAATTTTACATTAAAAATAAAATTTTTCGAAAAAAGTAGTTTTTTTTTTCAATTCGTGGAGGGGGTTATTACCCCCCACCCCCCCTTGTATCCGTCCTTAAACCCCCCCCCCACCCTCCGCGCTACCTGGTCATAACACACTCGAACCCATCATTCAACTCTTCTTCCCTCCATTTCACAGTTTTTCACAAGTCTCATGGCAGAAAAAACGACTTGAATGGAAATTGAAGGAGCTCTCTATATTACATATATTTGATTCATTCAAACGTAATACAATGTTTTTTATAAATATCAAAATCGCTTTTTTTACGTTTTTTTTAAGAAAATTTCAGACAAATTAGTTTTGTTATTCGGTTGTCGCCTCAAACTTTTTATCTGCATAAATCAGTCCTTTAAAGTAGAAACAAGAAAATATATCCCCCCATCTCACCCCATATTTTTTATAGTATTTTAACGAGAGGACTCCGTCTTCGGGAGGACATGAAGTAGTGAATGAATCTTTCTTCCATCAAATTCATTTTTTCTTCTATTTTTTTCCCTTTGAACTCTTCAAAATATCATATAACTCCATTCTTAATTTTTAACTCTTCCCAAAGGATCTATACAAAAGAAAACTAAAATTATACTAAATCGATTTAATGATTCTGTTCCCTCGTTCACTTTAAATCTAATAAAAAATAGACGGGGAAATGTTTTTCTTGTTTCACATCCTAAAAACTAAACTTTACCCATAAGTTGACGACAACCGACACATAAACAAAAACACTAATTTATCTGAAATTTTCTTTAAAAAATTTCAAAAAACGACTTTTGATATTGATAAAAACAGGATAATTACGTTTAAACTGAATCAAATATACTGTAATAAGAGACTTACCTTCAATTTCCACATTCAATCGTTTTTTCTGTTGACCCCAGACATTTTCACAAAAACTGAGAACGAAAAGAGACCTAAAAACAAACAACAGAAAAGACGACTTCCGACTGTCATTGACCAGATAGCCGACCCAAGGGTCGGGGGGGCTGATTCAAAACGAAAAACACCATTTGACGGAACTTTAGTTTTCTATTTTGAGTTTTAGCAAACCGCGGTACTAGTACTTTACTGATATACTTTTTCAGTTTTTTTTTTTTTCGATTTTCTCAAAATTCGCTCCAACTATTTTGTTCAAATTTCTATAAATCAACTATTTTTTAGATTCTCTTTAAAAAGTAGGCCTATATCACTAAAACTTTTTGTGAAAATTTTTTGAAGTACACTTTACTGATGTATTTCAGAATTTTCAAATTCATTTTTCACCTCTTCCTTCCATAGAGTCAATGTTAAATCCCTATGAGGATTTTGCATGTTTATTTAGATTCAAAAAAAGGGTCCCCCTCCCCTTTTGGAATTTTTTACACATCTTAAAAAAATTTTTTCCAATTGTTATGAAATATCTAAATATGAGATTAAAATTTTGAAAAATAATCATAGTTTATTACAAGTAGTCAACATTTAAAATACACAGGACCTATGGAAATTTTGAATTACTTGACGTTTTTACTTTTTTTTTACTTATGACCTGGTCAAGTTTGTAACTAAGGTGTTATGGGAAACTTAATGGATCTCGACACAAAAAATCTGGTGTAACTGGCGCATAGCACACAACTTTCTCTTACCCTTCGGTAAATAGTGCTTGTCACACCAGATTTTTTGTGTCGAGATATATTTAGTTTCCCATAGCACCTTTTGTATTTAAATCTGCTTGCTGTTTCGATGTAATGACAACTTCAAAAATCACATTTCATCCCCGTCTTCTGTCAATTTTAGATTTCGAATTATTTTTGTTTTTTTTTTTTGTTTAGAATTTTATTTTAAGCTATTCTATTTTGCGACTTTCGCCTAATCGTTATTTTGTTAAAATTATGCTAAAACTATAATATAAAAAACAGTAGGCTTATTTGCATGAAAGTGTTCGTAGACAAAAATAAACTATACAAAAAGTGATTAGATTAAAATATTAATAAATAAATATGCTGAAATAGACGTTAAAAAATTTCGAGTAGGCCTACATATGATAGAAGTGTTAGCTATATTTTTAACTACAAACTTCACACTAATGAATCTCACTATCTAGGGCGTCTTCTAGTCTGATTAATTTTCTTATGAGACGAATGATTATTATTATTATTTTTTTTATTAAACAAAATAATACTACACTTGAAATTTCAGATAAATACTAAATAGTCACACTTAGGCAAACACATTCATTAAAACCTCAAAGAAAAAAAAATTTTTTTCTTTACAAATGATTTAGGTGAGAATAAAATTTTTTTAAACTATTGTACATTATTTCATTTTTTCTGATTTTTCTAAATTTTACTTCTCTTACCTATCAGTATAAATCTACAGGAATGTTAATATATAGAAAGTATTGCATTCATCTAAATAATTCGATAGGGAGATTTTTATAGAAATACACCTTTTGAGCCCCCGTCTGTTTGTGTTCAAAATAAAGTATGAAGAAAATGAGCTATGAAGTTGAAATTTTATATTTAAATCACCTACCCTCTGCAACGCGAAAATAAGCTCTAAAATAAAATCGGTCCAAAGGTAGCTATTGTACTTTACTTCTGTACTTTTTGTTTGTGTTTTTTTGTTTTTATTTCTCTCATTCGCTCTTTTGTTTTGTTGATTAAAATTCATAAATCAATTATTTTTGGATTCTATTTAAAATGTATATTCTCATTTTGCCCTCAAAATTGTTTGAAGCTCACTTTACTCTTGTACTTCATTGGAAAGATAAAAGAAATAGTTGCCATGGCAACAAAATATAAATATTTTTCTGTATCCGCACAAAAAATCTTGGTGTGACAAGCACAGTACGAAAATTTCTCTAACCAATGGTAAGAGAAGGTTTGTGCCGTGCGACTAGTCACACCATTTTTTTTTTAATTTCTTATTCATTATTTTCTAAAGGTCTTTTTCGGCATCTGATTCCATTTAGACCCTGCCCCAATTGATTGATTTGCAATCTATTATAATTTAGAATAAATACAAGAAAGTTTTATTGATAATAAACGGCGATTTTTATCGAAAATATATAAATTTCAAATAGCATTTTATATTTCTGGAGATAATTTATATAATTCTGGTTCTCAACCGAATGATCGATAGCAAAAAAAGTCTTGCTTTGACTTTCCTTTTTTCATCCGATTTTTGAATATATTATAGATTTTTTCTAAATTTGTTTCAAAAATATATTATTTTGGATTTATAAAAAATAATATTAATTTGCCTTTAGGACGAATGACATTCACCCTTTATCTTACTCATAATTTACTGATTTTATCACTAAATTTGCATTTCCTACAAAAACTAGGAAGTAAAAAATAAATTATAAAAAATAAAAAAGATAAATTAAAATTAAAAGATAAAAAATATAACAAATAGAGAGAGACGGAGCTTAAAACAAATGCACAACTTTAGTTATTATTGTTTTTGATATAGGTCAGGTCTGATTATCGTTTGAAATATTAATAATCCGCTATCAAATATTGGAAACAGGTTTATTGAATAAAAAAATATTTATTTCTATAGATTTACTAAATATGTTTTTGTGAAGACGAAAAATACATTTAAAGAAAAGGCCAAATGGAGATCTTAAATTTTATAAAAAAAGAGCCAAAATTAACAAATTTGTTAGATGGTAGGCTAGTTATTCTAATAAATTTCAACTTGATTACATTCTGAGTGTGCGAGTTGAGCTCTCGGGTGGGACTTGTCCCCTCTGGCTATATGCCTAGCCATTCCCATCGCTATAATGGGATCATCCGATGATAAGGGAAAACCCTTTGTATTATGTGTTTATTACAACTTCATATTTAATAACATACATAAGCACAAAAGCTTTATACATTCAAATTTTCAGAAATGGACAGATTTTCTATAGTAAACTATTTTTTGTACAATCCACCAGTCGCGCAATCAGAATTTGCTCCTGGGTGGGGGGGGGGGGTTGATTTATATTAAGGGGCTAGCCTCGCAGCTCCCCTTCAGTCGGGGTCTTCGCTCCCCTCCAACTGGCTGGGACCCGCCCTAGGCGCACCTTCGTCTTTTATCTTTATTTGCCCTTTTTTTCCAAATAAAAACACGGCTGCTATTTTTCTATTTTTAATACGATTAATACATAATATATAACAATTTGTATTTTTTTCTCCTGAGGGAGACCCGCCTTGTATACCAGGGGTCGCGGGTTCGAATCCCAGGCAGTCCGATGATTTTATTTAAGCCATTTGGATACCAAGAAATAATTACTAAAAAACTGAGGATTGTAAAAAGTCTTATACGCGCATGGCCTAAGTTGTCGAAAAGACTGTGTGTATGTGTGTGTGTGAGTGTGAATGGGAATAAAATCTGAGTGCTTTTTTTATGAAAAAAAAAAATCCTTCTTAAGTGTTATGTAGTAGAAATTAAGACATTGTTATTAAATAAGAAATAGCTTTCTTAGGGGACTCCTTTAATCCTTTTGAAAACAGATTTTATATAAAGCTGGAATTTATCAAAAAATTATTTAAAATTACGTTGAGCCTTAATTTTAAATAACTTTTTGATAAATTCAAATTCGCTTTATTCAAAATCTGTTTTCAAAAGGATTAAAGAAGTCCCTAAGAAAGCTATTTCTTGAACTGTATCAAGAAGTTCTTGATACATTTCATGGCACTACCACAGTTTTTACGTTTAATTTTTAAAATTATAAACCAGTTTACTTTCATTGATTAAAGATAAGGGAGTGATCTCTACAAAAAAAAAAATTAGTCTTTTGATGCTCAATAAAACAAAAAGACGTTTCAGACTAATTTAGTTTTTTGAGCAAACGGCACTTTGGTTATGGGTTATACAGAACATAACAAACTTTTCTCAATAAAGACCATTTATTTGGCTCGATCCCGCTTTCAGCGGACCTCGCTTTTCATTTTGTGTACTCTCTTGAAGATCATTTTTTCTTTGCCTATTTTCCACTAACAAATTTTGCAGCCTATTATATCAATTTTTCACTTTTTTTTTTAAACATTCACACTTTTTTTCTCATTCACACTCACACTCACACACACATTCACACAGTCTTTTCGGCAACTCTGGCCATTTAAGACTTTAGACGATAACCGTTGTAATTAATAAATGCATTTGGGGTTCAGGCATTTCTATTTAAGCCATCTGGTATCCAAATGGCTTAAATAAAATCTTCGGACTGCCTGGGTCCGAACCCGCGACGTTTGGTTAGGAGGTAGGCACGCTACAATTTTTCACTTGAATGTCGTATATCCTCTAAAAGTCTCACCCTAACTTTCAAGGGTTTTGATTTACAAGAAAAAATTCGCTTAATTGCTATTAAATGCGTTGGCCTTTTTATTTATTATTATAAGAAATAAATAATTATCAAAGAATAAATTTGAATTTCTTAACCTTTTCATTTAAAATGGGACATCTCAAACTATTTAAAATCACTTAGTTTCTAAAAGAAAGGGTTTTCAAAAGCCGGACATTTATATTTAATCTCTATATATATAATTATTATATAAAATCGCCATTTACTTATTAAATGCAAATGGGACGTTTAAAAGAGAAAGAAAGAATGCGAGATAAAATTTTAAACTTGTAAATTATTTTTTATCTTTCACAGTTATTATTAAATAATATATTATACAAGGGCGGTCCTAGCCTTATATTTTTTTGGGGGGGGGGTCACTGTTTTTTTTTTATAGTATAAATAAATGGGCCTGGACCCCAATAAATATATATTAATCAAATATGAGTATCGTTTAAGTCTTAAATGGCCTAAGTTGCCGAAAAGATTGTGTGAATGGGAGAGTGAGTGGGAAAAAAGTATGTGTTAAAAAAAAAAAAGATTTTGGGGGGGCTCACGACCCCCTTGACCCCCCCTCTGGGACCGCCCTTGATATTATATATATAGATATATTCGGTTTAATTATTATTTGTATAAAATATTAGAATATTATTATTTCGTGGGTTTTTGTTAGATAAATCATAATCATGTTTAAAGTCATTTAACTGCTGCATTGAAATCTTGTCATTTGAAATAAATTTAGTAAACTATTTAATTTTAATAATTACTGATTAATAAAAGATGTCGTCGACTCGCGCAACTTTTGAATAATATCAAAACACAATTGCAAAATTGTATAACATTTTTAGGATTACAGTGACCATGTTATAATGTTGAGTGCTCAAAAAATATACCCTAACAAAGATCTCATTAAGACTTGTTAGCATGAAGATTGTCTCTTTTATTTTAGAGCTCTAGATTAGGAATATTCGGAGATTGAAATTGCCAGTCTTTGATGGACCACTCTAAATCAATTTTTTGCAGATAGAGAATAATCAATCACAAAGACTGGCAATTTCAATTTCCGAATATTCCTTGTCTATTTTTCTGCAATACTTTCCACTTAAATTAAAATATCAAATTTTTTAATGATAATTAATTAATTGGTGTATTAAAATTTTTTTAATTTCAAAATGAAATGAATTTAAATTGATTTAAAAATTGATCTTATTTTATTTTCAACTATCTGTTTCGATCATCTTTTCTTTTGACTTCTTCACATTTACAAACTCTCTCAACTCAAACTCACATTGATTTTTTTTTTCTTAAATTTCAATTAAGTCTTTGTCGCATCAAAGGCCAATTAGACCATATTTATCTATTTATTTCAATTGAATTGGTAGCCAATCCAATTGAAATAAATTTTTGTCGTATAAGATGTGAATCCTTGTCCCTAGAACAAGAGGCAGAAACTCTAGCACCGCGTCATGGCCCAAAGGGACATTGATTTTTAAAAAGTAAGAAATCGGGGCAGGATTATTATGATACCTATCTGGAATTTGTTCTTGTTACAATTGAATCGTTTATTTCAGAAACCACCTAAGCGACAAAATTTCAAATCATGTGTTTTTGGTGCTACTGTACAATACTGTACAATTTAAAGGTAAATACATCTTTTAGATTATCCCAATAGCATGTTTTTGATTTGGTAAAAAAATATTTGAAGGAGACTAGACCTATACTTGAGCTGCAAAACAATTTTCTTTAGTTTTACGAAAGTTGAAAAAAGCGCACTTAGGTAGTTTCTAAAATAAACGATTCAATTAACTAAACGACCTTTATACCGTCTTTTTTCTTAATTTCAAATTTTACTTAAGTGATATGTAAGAACAAAAAATCCCCGAAATCATTTGTTTAAAATAAAATAAGTTTTTTTTTTATTTGTAATTTTTCTTATCCTGGTGTTTTTTAAAAGAATAAATTTAAAAAAATAAATGTGACTGAGCTGAATATTTTCTCGAGACAGCTTTATAGGCTATATATTATCCGGCAATACTTCCAACATCACCTGTCCACTAAAGGATTGCCGACCCTTGCCCTTTCTGATGTTAAGATTACCAATCGGATTGTTTCTCTGGAGTTTTTTTGGAATTTGGAATATGGTACCTGTAGCGAGCAGGCGGTGTTGTTCTGGTGCTGGGCCGGTGGACTGATCGCCGCCTGGGCCTGGTGCGACGCCAGTTTCGCCAGCGGTTGGCCGGTCAGCGCCGGCTTAAGGCGAGTGCGCAGCCCCGTCGACGGGCCGTTGCCGTTCTCGAGGGCCGAGGACGACGAGGTTGACGACGACCCACCGACCAGATGTTGCACTGAAGTCGATGTCGCCCCGCCAAGGACACCTGCGGTGAGGCCGGACAACGGATGATGTGTGGGGTGTTGCTGGTGCTGGTGTTGCTGGGCAACAACACTGGCTCCGGTAACGTCCTCGTCTTCTTCTTCTCTTGGCACAGACGAGTCAACACCTAACGGCACACACCACACCAACAATGACACGTTAGATCTTCCCAAGTTGTGCGGCCTAACAAAGAAAAAAGAAAAAAAAAGATATTTATGGGAGATGATTAAAGAAAATCAAATTACACAAATTTTGCCAATTTCATAGTATATCAGTATTCATAGTATAATATTAATATTCGGTCGCGTCTACCCTCTTTTTTTCAAGATAATTGAAATATCTGTTTACCCTCAAGTGCTCATAAAGGATACGATGACGCCTTTCTTTAGCTTGCTCAGGGACCCACGTCTTGTGGGTACGTGGATGGCGACCGCGAGCTTCCCGAGCTGGGACTGACAGTCCTTCTGCTCTTTTCCCTCTGCATTCATACTATCTATTGTTCAATGTGTGTGCGAAAATAGTGAATTAGGCAAAGATTTTGTTGCCGAATTCGCGAAATAGGCATAAAATTGCCTAATACGTGAACACGAAAGGGGCAAAATTTTGCCGATTTCATGAAATAAGCAATTTCGTCAATTCGGCGTAGCATACATATATAAAGAGATAAAGTATTGGATTCATGTCAAAAATTCGATGTCGAGATTTTGACGGATATACACGTTTTGAGGTCCCCTGAATCCAAAAAAGTGGTTTTCGCGACATGGTCTGCCTGGGTGTCTGTGAACAAAATAACTCAAGAACGAAAAGAGCTAGAATGTTGAAATTTTATATTTAAGTTAGGCATCCCCACGGGACGTGACATGAAGCTTTTGAACAAAATCGACCAAAGAGTACTAGTACTTTACGATTTTTTTAAAATTCAAAAATCAATTAATTTTTAGATTCTCTTTAAAATGTATATTCTCATTTTGGCATTGAAACTTCTGAAGACCACTTTACTCTTGTACTCCATAGAAAAGATAGGAGAAATGGTTGCCAAGAAAATATAAATATTTTCCCCCGTTTATAAATTTCACATCTTGAATTCTAATATATTGGCGGAACTATGTATATGTCGACACAAAAAATCTGGTGTGACAAGCACAGTGCACAACTTTTTCTTGCCGAAGGGTAAGAGAAAATTGTGTGCTGTGCGACCAGTCACACTAGATTTAAAAAAAAATATTCTTTCCTGTTCAATTGATGAAAATGCATGTCGAAAAACATAATAATATTCGTCATATTATGCTTTACCACTACGAGAAAGGATGGAAGGCAGCACAGTCATTTAGCGATCTGAACGATCTTTTTGGCGAAAGACAATGTCGGGAGTGAATTTACTGCTTCAAGTCTGGTGATACCAGCTACCAGCTTGGAGGACAATTCAGAAAGAGATCGACTATCGAATTTCGACGATCAGATACTTCTGGCAGCCGTGGAAAAGGACGAAAATATGACAATTCGAATGCTGGCCGAAACTTCAATGTCGGCCAATCAACGATCGTGAAAATTCGGATACGTTTGGCTTTTTTGTTGTCGGAGAATCCATGGGGCACTCATCCAGTTAATTTCCACACTTTATCAAGCCTTTTCAGAGGACTGGCGATCGTTGATTAGCCGACATTGAAGTTTTCGGCCAGTATTCGAGTTGTCATGTTTTCGTCCTTTTCCACGGCTGCCAGAAGTATCTGACCGTCGAAATCCGATGGTCGACCTCTTCCTGAACTTTCCAAGGTGTAATTACCAGACTTGAAGCGGTAAAACCGTATTCGCCAAAAAGATCGTTGAGATCGCTAAATGACTGTGCTGCCTTCCATCCTTTCTCGTAGTGGTAATGCCTAAATATGACGAATATAAATATGATTTTCATCAATTGAACAGAGAAGAATATTTTTCTGAAAAAAAAGTAGGCTAAATGAAAGATAAATTTTTGACAACAAAAAGCGAGCCAAAATAAACGACGGATAATTATGAATCAACCTAATATATGTTTGTTTATAAAACTTTCTAGAAAGTAAGAATTTTCCAAAAAAAAAAAAAAAAAAAAAAAATAGTTTTGATACAACTTATAATTTAGATATATCATTTCTATTAGCTAGTAAAAAATATATATATATATAAATACTGTAGATATTTTTAAAGTTCATTGAAACAGAAAAATATTTTAGACATCTCATTTATAAATAGTAGGATATTTATGCAAAATACTTTTTCTAAACATGTTCTTACTCATAAATTAATGAGAAATAAATTAATATTATAATGAGAATATGACGAAATGCAAGACATGAAAAATTAAATCGCTATTAATAAATTAGAAAAAATAAATAAATTTAATCGGGGGTGACAAATTAAAATTGGAACCGTATGGTCAAGTGTTTTAGGAAATAAAGAGGAACGGGTTCTAAATTGTTTCGGCTGCCGAAAAAGACCTTAAACAAAATTAAAAAAAAAAAAAAAAAAAAAAAACAACTGGTGTGATTAACGCACAGCAGATTTTTTGTGTCGAGATATATTTAAATTTCCATTACAATTCTAAACTTGATCACTTGCGTTTCATAAGTAAATAAAAGAAAGTAAAAAGTCAATTGGTTCAAAATTTCCATTGGCTCTGTGTATTTCAATTGTATTTTAAATGCTGACTGCTTGAAATAAACTATGGTTATTTTTCAAAATTTTAATCTCATATTTGCCCACGGGGCGTGGTGTAGAGGTTGGTGCTAACCTCATATACCAAACGTCGCGGGTTCGACCCCAGCAGTCCGATGATTTTATTTAGCCATCTGGATACCAGATGGCTTAAATAAAAATCCTACCCTAATATATAAAATTCATAAATAACGGTTATCGTAAATGTCTTATATGGCCTGAGCTGCCGAAAGACAGTGTGAATGTGTGTGAGTGTGGGAGTGTGATGAGAAAAAAGTGTGAATGTTTAAAAAAAAAAAAAAAAAAAAATCTATATTTGGATATTTTATACACAATGGGAGAAAATAAATAAATACAAAATTTCATAAGAATTGGAAAAATTATTTTTTAATGTTTAAAAAGTTCGCCCCTTTTGATTCGAAATTTTCATGCAAATCCCCATAACATTGGCTCTATATAAGGAAGAGGTTAAAAATGAATTAGTAAAATCTCAAATACTACATCAGTAAAGTTTACTTCAAACAATTTTCAGGGCAAAATGAGAATAGGCCTATACATTTTAAAGAGGATCTAAAAAAATAAGTGATTTATGAATGAGAAGGATGAATAAATAAAATCCGGAGATGATTTTCAGGCCAATTTATTTGGATTAACTCCTTCCGCTATGGGTCAACGTTTCGGATCCAAAACGACTCCTTCTTCAGGACCTTGCTATGTCAAGAAAAACAAATAGCTCTCAATTTTGTCATTAAAAGTTGTGATTAATACACATGTGAAAGACAATGGAGCCAAACGAAGAATGATTATGATATGATGATATTCTGCCTCATGGTTTTGAAGAAGGAGTCGTTTTGGTTCCGAAACGTTGACCCATAGCGGAAGGAGTTAATCCAAATAAATTGACCTGAAAATCATCTCCCGATTTTAATTATTCATCTTTCTCATTAATATCCACCAGGTGGCCTGCTATCTTCATCAGATTAATGAATTTTAATCAAAATTCTGAGAAAATCGAAAAAAACTGAAAAATTATGAATACTTCAGTAAAGTAGTAGTACTTTTTGGCCGATTTTCTTCAAAAGCTTATTTTAACTGTCTGGCAGGGTACCTAACTTAAATATAAAATTTCAACCTCGTAGTTCATTTGCTTCATGCTTAAAATCATTACCCATACACACACAGACCAATTTGCAGTAATTTTTTTTTTTTAATAATTATTTTTAAACAAAATATTTTCGAAATCAAATTGATTATATTTCTCTCAAATTATGAAGGTTCTTCATGTTTGATTATTTGAAATTTAGCTTATTAAAAGATGAAATTATATGATCTCTTAATTACAACTATCTATTAAGTCGAAACAAAATAGTGTTTGTTGACCTTGTTTAGCTTAGTAAGTCATTGGGCCAAACAAAAGCGAGAAAAATACTACTTTATTTAAAATACTTGTGTTTACAAATAATAAATATTATCAATTGACAACTTAAATTTAACTACAAATGATTATTAAAGCAAAATTAACTTGCTTTGTGATCTCTCAAGTATGTTTTACTTGAGCGATCACAAAGCGAAATTTCTTATCCACTTTTATTCTACTACAAAAAGAAACAATTTTTTCCTATATTTTGATTATTCAATTAAATTTGAATTTATATTTACACATAGATAAGGGAAGAATATATATAGACAGGTGTTTTAAACAGAAATTCTCCTCTCAAAGGAAGGAATTAATTTTTTAACATCTCTAGGGGATTTTAATTTTTTTAACATCTCTAGAGGATTAATGATTTAATCATTGATGGAATATTTAAAAAAAAAAGTCTTGCATTTTTGAGAACAAATAATAACAGTAAAAACTCGATTATCCGGATTATCACGTATCAAAAAGCTAGGGGTGATCTTTTCATACGTATGTTTCGTATCATTATTTTTTACTGAATTTTTCCTGTTTGATTTTTTTTATATTTGATTATCCATACTTCAACCCCTATTTTCAATAATTCCAGATAATCGAGTTTATTCTGGAGTTCTTTTGAAAAGAAGAAAGCAATCTCGTTTTCTTGTTGACTACTATTTTTATCTACAGTATGCCTATATCTTTATATATAAGGCTTTCTCTAGAAAAAATATTACTTTTTGAGATTTAAAATTTTTAATTTTTGAGCTTCGAATTTAGAATTTTGAAAGGGATAAGGCAAAAAAAAAAAAAAGAATTCATAAGAGAAAAAGGATCGCATGATTTGGAAATTAATCTAAAAAAATCTGGTGTGATGGTCGCACAGCACACAACTTTCTCTTATCAAAGGTAAGAGAAAGTTGTGTTCTGTGCCTGTCATACCAGATTTTTTGTGTCGACATATATTTAATTTCCGCCGATACGTAGGGTCTATATTAAAATTCATTCAGATTTATAAATAAGAAAAAATATTACCATGGCAACCATTTCTCCTATCTTTACGTAGGGGCTATATTCGTTCTATTCTCTCTTCAGGTATAAATTCAAATACGATTACAAAGCGTCTTACATAGCGTTCAGAATGTAGGTCGCTGTAACTCTTTGTGATTGTGTCTGAATTGGTACCTAAAAAAAAAATAACGTTTCGGTCACTTATTCTGGAGACTTCTTCAGGTACAAATTACAATCACAAAACGTCTTAGCGTTCAGAATAGTGATTGCTAGATGTAAGACACTTTGTGATTGTAATTTGTACCTGAAGAAGTCCCCAGAATAAGTGACCGAAACGTTGTATTTTCTTTAGGTACAAATTCGGACACAATCTCAATCGCAGAGTAGACTTAGAGTGGTTTCTTCTATTTATTGTTATTATTTGAAATTAAGGGTCATATATCTGCTTTTATCGATTTTTTTTTCTTGTATCAATGCTGGATTAACAGCATGATTTCGATCATGAAACTTAACTCTCGCTTCTCCCCCCCCCCTTCTCTCCCGCAAAAAATTAACTTTAGCATTTCATTTGCTTATGAAAATTTCAGATTTATTCGTGTTCTTTTAATGCATTCCTTTGAATTGCATAATTAATTATAAAACAAATAGATATACATCATAAAAGGTGTAATTTTATTGAGGGAAAGATTACATTAATTTAATTTGAATAATTCACTGTCAAAAGAATTAGATCAAGATATAAATAAAATAGGAAAAAAAAACATGTCGAACTCATACAAATTAAACTATTTAATCGATAATATTTATTATAAAATATACTTGTATTTTAATTGCACAATAATTTGTAAAACTTATTATCAACACGTTCTAATAATTCACAAAGAGAGATCACACTTTCGATTGATGGTCCAGAAAAGTCTTGGGGTAAAATAAAATCGGTAAATAAATAGAAGAATAATAAACATCCTTTTCAAGAAATAACTTTGCAACGTTTCTGAACTTGTTTAGTTATTAAAAATAATTAGCTCATTGTAAACAAAATGTCGACTACAAAAATAAAATAAAAAAAAAAGTGGTTCTGAAATTTATTTTAATTCCCTAGTCATAAAGATAAAGTAAGAGTATTTTTATATAAGAAATGAGGGATGTTTTTATAAATTAGAAGCCATTTTCATTTTTGGAAATAACGGAACTGATCTTTTGAAAAAATCTGGACTGACCACACATGTCTTTCTCCTATCTTCAGTAGTCGAAAGTTGTTTATTGTATTTTCACTCCAGATTTTTTTGTGTCAAGATACAATATATTTAGTTTCCGGTCAGTATATCAGAATCCTAGAAGTCAAATTTATAAAATTTCTATTAAAAATCTCGACATCGAATTTTTGACACGATCGTAATACTTCTCTACACCTAGTAGAGTTGATAGAAAAAATTAATAGAAAGTTGAAAGATTTTTTTGAACATTTTAAAAGAATTTCAATAATAGTTTCATATGTTAATTTTTATTTGCAGACAATAGTTAAATTCAATCAGATTTATCTCTTGTCTGTTTGCATTACATCTGATGCGACAAAAATTTATTTCAATTACCAAACAATTGAAATCAATTTGGACAGGGTCTATTGGTAAATGGCCTCCAATGCCGAAAAAGCCTTAAATAAAAAAAAAAAATTCATTAAAAAAAAACTAGAGCTAGTGTAATGTTAATTAAGAACACATTTATAAACGCGTAATTATTTATTATAAAATTGACAAATTCTGTTTGTTGACAAAATCTGTGAAATATTAATTTTTTTTTATTAAGATTAGAGCCAATTTCGGGTATTATTATTGATATTTTTATATTTCCTTGAACTCTTTTTAAATATTAGTTCCGCTCTTCACTTTAATCTTTACTTTTCTGATTCTGCAAAAGTTAGAACTGGAATATATCGAGTAATAAAAACTACTATTTCTATCAGTTTCACGCTTGGGGAATACTTTGACGGCGACCACAAGTTATCCGAGCTAAGGTTGCCATTTGCCATCTCGGTCTCTCCCATCTTTCGAAAATAATATTAAAAAAATCATAAAATTTTGCAACCCCACTCACCCACATCATGATACTTTACAGTGTATATAAATTTTATCTATAGAGATTAATTATTCAACCAATAAATTTATTATTCAAATTATTAAAGACAATTACGGAATAATTTATTATAATGTTGATTTAGGAATGTACATTAGGTCTAGATAAAATTAATTTTATTTATTGATATGTTCGATATATTGAGGTCAAATATTTATTATTTTATACATTGATAATATTAATTTTAAAGATAATAAATTAGATCAAATAATTACTATACAAATTATATTAGAAATGTGTTATGTTTATTTATAATAAAATTATTAGATATATTTATACATCGGAAAAAATAAAATTTTAAAATGATTCAAAATATTTTTTTACGGTTTTTTAATGTGACATAAATACTTCGAATATTAATATAAATCAATCACTTTAACTATTTAAAAAAATATATTTCATTTTTACTTCTGATAACAAATTAATGGAGTAAAATGTTTTCTTTTTATTATAAATCAATCAAAATGAAAAATTATAATCAGTGGCATAGCTAATATTTTTAAAAGGGGAGGGGTCAAAAATAGCAACAAAATTAAAAATAGAACAAATTTTGCCAACTTGGACTTACTAAGGGCCCAGTGGCGGATTAAACGGATGTCGGATCTGGCGGCCGCCAGAGACCCCGAGCTCCGAAGTGGCTCTAAAATCAGAATATAGAAAAATTCTAAGTGAACGTTTTTAAAATTACAAAAAAAAAAGTAAAAAATTTAGAATTTTTTTAAGATAATCCCAACCCAGAACCCAAAGGAAATTTAATTTGCTGCATTTTTTTTTTTATTATTTTTCTTATTTTTATCATCGTTATCCAAACTTTTTTGTATTTTATTGATAAATTATAATTTTATATTTGGCTTTCAATTTCAAATTTTATTTTTAAAATTGGTATAATTACAGTGTCATAAATAACTATCATTACTATATATAAAGCGCTAGCCACTCACTTCCGTTTTATGTGCCTGTTTACTATTCACTCTTTTTTTTTCACTCTTGCTGATTAGTTAGAGTGAGAGGAAGCGGAATCAGAGAGGAAAATTTAAAACTTTAATTCGGAGAGAGGAATTTAAAACTTTACAATAGTAAATAATATAATAGTTTGTATTAGGCTAATACATTTTCACAATAATTTTGTGTTTGTATTATTTTATAAAATACATATTATGTATTTTTTGCGTATCTGTTTGACCGAACTTCCCGTCGGAAATTCGAAATCAAGTTGTGCTCCCTTATATAGAATGTTATGGAGACAACAGTCGGGTCTCCGACTCCTCATTTGAGGAGGCTCATAAAATTTTTGAAAATTTTCCCTATGAAAAGCATTGAGCCCTATCTCTTTTTCAACTAATTATTTGTAATAATAAAATAATTAAATTTTTCAAATGAAAATTTTTAGGCCAAATTATATATTTTTTTAAATTATTGATTATCATATAAAAATCTGTGTTGTAGCTTTGATAGTAGGCCTATAATTCATTAATGTCTGTTTTTCTGGATATCTCCAGGCTGTAGACATTTTGGCCGCCAACTGGAGGGGTGTCCAGGGACGAAGCCCGTCAAAAGAGGGCGGATCGGCTAGTAATATAAATATAACAGTGTTCTCGAAATTTTATCGTCAGGTTTATTAGATTTGTTTAATCCCCTTCTTTAAGTTTCAGAACTTTATCTCGTTTTTAACTCTAAAATTGTTTTAAATTATATTGACTAATTTAAATAAATAGCCTATAGACAGATTGCGGAAAAGATTAAAAGAACTTTGTTATTATTGACTGTAAATGGGTCGCATACAAAATTTTGTCTTTATTTTACGAAATGGATTAATCAGCAAGCTCTTCTTTGACTACACTAGGGCCTCTCTTCAGTCTTTAGTGTCATGAACCTTGTGGTTAATCTGAGAGGTATCTTTCATGGGAATAATACTGAGGTGGATTCCCGTTTCCTTCCTCCTTACAAATATAGTTGAATAGTTAATATTTGAATTTGAATTTCAGTTGTCTTCAACTCAGGATTATGAGCTTAACTGTTTTCCCCCCTCGGTTAATCGCCTCCTATAAATTAAATAATTTTTGATCTCAGTTTCCACTAAAATAAAAAGCCTCATATACTTCGCCTCTTTCATGGATACTTTAAAATTTATTTAACAATTTTTGTTAGTGAAATTGTTTTTGGGCCATGAGACATTTGACTTCCCAACACACACAAATTGTACTAAATATTTCTATGATTTGTTAAGTCTAAATCGATGTATAATATTTTATTCAAATGAATAGATTTTGAAAAGCATTTAATTAAAGTTTATTCATTAAAAAAAAAAAAAAGTTTATATGCTGTACTGTACCTTTGATGCAAATATTCGATTAATGACTGAAGATGAGATAATAAAATTATCTCGAAATGAGATCGAAAAGTAATTTTTATATGAAGGTTTTTCATTTTGGTAGAACCTTCTTTTACTACGATCAAGAATATTCACTTCAAAACATCTCTGCTAAATAAATTTTTACTTATAAATAATATTCTCCGACATGCAATCTCCAAAAATTTTGTATCGATTCGCATAAAGTTCCGATCGAATTTTTATTATACTTGGTGAATTTGGTTTTATTAAATTTGATTTGTTAATAAATAAAACACTCTACCACCTCAAGAGCTTTTTTTTTTTTTTTAAACATTCACACTTTTTTCTCATTCACACTCATACTCACACCACAAATTCACACACAGTCTTTTCGGCAATTCAGGCCATATAAGACTTTTACGATATCCGTTTTTGATTAATATACATATTTGGGGTCCAGGCATTCTTATTTAAGCCAACTCAAGAGCTTATTTTTTGTCATTATATGGCGAACTAGAGTTACCTGAGCTAATTCTTTCATGCCCAATCGAATGGCCTACATTGTTTTTCTTCGCATTTCTCTCAAAAATTAAAATTGGCAACCTCGAATTACCCGAACGAAGACTTCTGCTCTTTTATGCATCCTTCTAGATATTCTTGAATCAGAAACCGTTCAAAAATATCTAATTAGTTGAGCAAATTAAAAATTTTCTCTATTTAAGTTTTTCCTCTCAAAAAATTTTTTTTTGCCCATTTTTATTAAAAAAAAAAAAAAAATATTTATTGGTAGACTTAAATTTCTAATAATAATTTCCCTTTGATTCAAAATAGCTTTTTGCTAATTTCTTTAATCTTTAGAAATCCTTTTGATGGCAATCACCAAAAAAATCTGTTGTGACTGGTCGCATAGCACACAACTTTCTCTTACCTTCGGTAATCGAAACTTGTGTTCTGCTGCTTGTCGCGCCAGATTTTTTGTGTCGACATTTATTTAGGTTCCGACAGTTATTGATAGACTTAAATTTCTAATTATTTGTGTATTTGTGGTACATTTGAATTCAAGTCCTATGAAGTACAAGAGTAAAGCGGTCTTCAGAAGATTTCAAATGCAAAATGAGAATATAAATTTTAAAAAGCATCTAAAAAATAATTTATTTTTGAATTTTAATCAAAATCGTTGGAGCGAATTTTGAGAAAATCGAAAAAAAAAAAAAAAAAAACTGAAAAAGTGCATCAGTAAAGTACTAGTACTCTGTGGTCTGATTTTGTTTAAAAAGCTTCGTGTCACGTCTCATATGGGGTGCCTAACTTAAATATAAAATTTCAAATTCCTAGCTCTTTTCGTTCTTGAGATATTTTGTTCTCAGACAAACCACTTTTTTTGGATTCAGGGGACTTCAAAACGTGTATATCCATCAAAAACTCAACATCAAATTTTCGCCATGAATCCAATACTTTCTCTCTATATATATTAACATATACAATATATGTAAGAGAAAGTAAAAATGCATGGATGGAACTTTCTTTGAAACTCATTCTACTCCCCACAAATTTTCAAATATGAATTGATTTTGATAATGTCGTTTTAATTATAAAATTTAAATGCCTCGTCTTTAAATGTTTTTTGATCTATTTTTAAGTTTTTTTTTATATATAGTTCGATATAAGATACATTAGTTGGTTTGGCACTTTGAAAATTGTTCGGAGGTTAAATTTTAAATCCGTTCCATTTACTATTCTGTCAGCACTGTCCCGGTTTAATTGTGGCAAAAGCTCTTGGCCTGGAATGAGGCATTTGTATTCCTCACAACGCCCTCAATTCCCTCGGGCAGATAATTAAGTCCCGAAATTAGATGTTTGCCGAACTGTCCTTTTCTTCCTTAAAGATATGATTATACCTTTGGGAGCATTCTTTTTTTTTACCTTAGATTCTCTCGTCCTTCCCTTAGGGTAAGCAAAATATTTTCCATTCCATTCATGTTCAGGTGAAAAAAGGGCCATTCATTTTTATTCAAAACAAATCCCGCCCCTCCCCCATATCACTTTATATCCATTCATTGATTTATCTATTAAAGTCAATATTGAATTCAGAAGCGATGCCAAAGGGAAGGGAGATCAAGATATTAAATATTATTAGTCATTTATAAACCTAAAATACAGGGGTAGATTTTGAGTTTTTTTGGGAAAAAAATTAGGACAAAGCTACTTTTCCTATAGAAGAATTTTATTTATATAAACTATTTTATTTTTAACGTAAAATTAAATAAAAATTCGTAATGAAATTTCTAGTAGTTGTTTTCTCGGTTTTAATTATAAAGATTCGGAATTAAATAAAATAAACGAAAATTTTAATTAAGATTTTTAAACTCTAAAAATTTTATATTTTCGTTTTGAAGATAAAGTGAAAAAAAAATAAACAAGTAACAAATTTCGCATACTTATCAGCCAGATAAGCTCTGGAAATTAAAATGAAAATTTTTTCTAGTTTATTTCATTTCGAATAATATCTTAAAGAATTAACCAAGAAATGGAGAGATTTAAAAGAAAAAAATTAGCCTATATATTTTATTATCTGCTGATTACAAATTCAAATAAAAAAAAAAAAAAAAAACTACAGTGGCGAGATGTTCGCGATTTTGGTGGCGCTTTACAATGCATAGGCCTACTATTAGATAAGAGATATTTTTTACTTCACATCAAAATTTATAAAATGTATAGAACACAATAATAAATGAGGGCCTGATCCAAAATAGATTAAATTTCTCCTATTAAAATTTTTACTTTCTCTTACCTATGTATATATGTAATGTATATATATAGAGAGAAAGTATTGGATTCATGTCAAAAATTCGATGTCGAGATTTTGATGGATCTTCACGTTTTGAGGTCCCCTGAATCCAAAAAAGTGGTTTTCACGACATGGTCTGACTGTGTGTGTCTGTCTGTCTGTGTGTCTGTGAACAAGATATCTCAAGAACGAAAAGACCTAGGAGGTTGAAATTTTATATTTAAGTTAGGCACCTCCATGGGACCTGACACGAAGCTTTTGAACAAAATCGAATGAAAGTTGGAAGAAAAATGCAGCCAGAATTTTTTCTTTAAAAATATATTTTTTCAATTCAAAATAAATGTATATGAAGGGGCGGGAAGCCCACCCCCCCAACCCACCCGCGCGGGGGGGGCCCCAAAGCAGACAGTTTTTTTATTAAATTAAATAAAAATAAAAAAAACTAAATAAATATACATTCATCAAAATTTTTTATTTTTAAAAATAATATATAGTATAAGTTGTGTATAAGAGGGGGTGAGGGAAGAGAGGGGGGGGGGGGGTGGGGGGGGGGGGGGGTGTGAGAGAAAAAAAAAAAGAATTTTAAAAAAAAAAAAAAAAAAAAAAAATGTATATGAAGACCAACAGCAGCTCCGAGGATGGCTTTGACCAAAGCCGAAACGTCAGCTAGCTGTTGAAATACTATATTTTTAAAGAAAAAATTCTGGCTGCATTTTTCTTCCAACTTTCATTCCTGATACAAATTCCACCAGCCATAAAATACCCTTATACTAATAAATATTTTCCCAAACTTATAAATTTTACATCTTGAATTCAAATGTACCCTACTGTCGGTAACTAAATATATCTCAACACAAAAAATCTGGTGGGTCGACCAGTCACACCAGATTTTTATTTTAAATAAATGCCAAAAATAAAATATAATAAAATATCTATAGGCTCAAAAAGATTTTTTTGAACATTTTAAAAGAACTTCAATAATAGTTTCATATGTTAATATTTATTTGCAGACAATAGTTAAATTCAATTGAATCGTTTATTTCAGAAACCACCTAAGCGACAAAATTTCAAATCATGTGTTTTTAGTGCTATTGTACAATTTAAAGGTAAATACATCTTTTAGATTATCCCAATAGCATGTTTTTGATTTGGTAAAAAAATATTTGAAGGAGACTAGACCTATACTTAAACTGCAAAACAGTTTTCTTTAGTTTTCCGAAAGTTGAAAAAAGCACACTTAGGTGGTTTCTGAAATAAACGATTCAATTAGAGTTACAGAATTTATAAAACAGATAGAATCCCGAGGAAATATTTAATTTATAGTAGGCCTATACGAGTAAAATTTTTTTTTTTTTTATTTTTCAAAAAAATAAGTGAAGACTAGATCAACTTTGGGTATTAGTGATATTTTTATATTTCCTACTTGAATTTTTTTCTGTCCTACTCTTTTCAAAATTTTTGTTTCACTTTTCGCTTTAATCTTTACTTTGCTCTTTCTTCAATTATTAAAACTGCAATATATCGGCTAATAAAATATAATATTTGCATCGGCCTGACCCAAAATAATTGGGAGGGGAATCTCAGTTCTTGATCTCCTGAATCGGCCTCCCCGTGCCGGAGGTTGCTGCTAGCCAGAGGCCGCCTCGGCCTCCTCCGTCTGTGCCTAAATCGGCCACTAGAGCTCGATGTTTTTAACAAAAATTTATCAAATCTCAATTTAGACTATATAAGCTTAATATTAGTAGATAACTTCTATTGACATAGCAGCCTTAAAAAAAAAAAAAAAAACTTTTTATAAACATTTCATCTCACTTTTAACAATTACATTAAAAAGTTTCTTATCTTAAACTCTTTTTCTAATGCAGAAAAAGAAGTTAAATAAATTAAAAAAAAAAAAAAACTTTTTCTAACACTCTAATAATTTTATTAGAAATATAATTTTACCCAAAAAGAAATTATTCTGAATGCTACAACAATTTTCCGGAGAGGTTTCGGTGCATTTATTAGTGCTCTATAGTGCACCGAAACGTCTGCGGAAAATTTATGTAGCATTCGGAATAATTTCTTTTTGGCTAGAGGCAGCCCTTCCTCTCAAAGTTATCACCACTTCTTAATTGTATATTCCTGCTTCTCTATATAATTACAGAAATTTTATCTTCGTTAGTTTTTTTAGAATTCTCTCTTTCTCTAATCTCCTCACATGAGATGTTTACTTACTCCCTTACACCCAATATTACTTCTTTCTTCAATCATTTAATATTAATCTCATTCATCATCCTACACGATCAATACTGACAGTATTACTGATCGAATAGGGGTTACCAATACAATATGGATTTTTCTTAGAATTTGTTCCTTATTTAAATCTATGCTCTATCATATAATTTAATACAATCTTTTTATTCAAATTATTTTTGTTATTTTCGGCATGGATTGCCTTATTTTTATTTATTCTTTAGATTTTGATTAAAATTTTTCTGAGAAATATATTCCTATCTTCAAGGGCAAAAGAGAGATGCATATTTGTATAATGTAGTAGCTAGAGGTTATTTGCCATATATTTGGAAAAAAAAATAATAAATTTTTTAACAAGACTGTGAGTGTTTTTTATTGGTGAGGCCAAACATCCCATGGCCCCCGGGAATCAAACCCAGGATCTCCGCCTTTCCGGGGCATAGGCGTGCTATCCATTGCACCAGGCCACCGGACCCTCGACCTGACCTGGTGCAATAGACAGCATGCCTATGCCCCGGAAAGGCGGAGATCCTGGGTTCGATTCCCGAAGGCCATGGATGTTTGGCCTCACCAATAAAAACACTCACAGTCTTGTTAAATATATCTATGACTTGTTTAGTCCGAATCGAGGTATTTTGAATACTATTATCTTATTCAAATATATAGATCTCGAAAAATATTTAGCTAATAAATTTTTGTTGGAAACTTTATTTTGGCCAAAATATATCAACATCTTGTCTCGATTTCGCAATATTTTATGAATATTTTTATTTAAAAAAAATACTACTTCTTTCGAGATGAGATAGAAATAATTTATTATCAGGACTATTCTTTAAGCAAAAATGTTAATTTTTAACATGAAATCAGCGTTAATTCATTTTAACACCTCCTTGCCTCAAATTGTTATTCTGTAAATAAAAACTTTAATGCCAAAGAGTATAGATAGTGTTAAAAATTAATGTCATGTGGAGGGGTGCCTTTAATATTTTAACGCCCTATTTAATGCATCAAAATGGTGTCTTTAACCAAAAAGTAAGATTATGATATTGACAGCTTTGAGATAAAAGCAACATGCTAACTAACGTGGCTGTTAAAATTTTGTTTAGAGAATAGCATTTTGATATTGTTGGTTACTATCAGATGTTTCTATAGCCAAAAGTTCTTATTTAATAAAGTCACTGTTTCTGTCGGAGATCTTTAATTTGCAATGCAACTTTTAAATTCTTTATTAAATATAAAAAATTATTTTTACTTTCTCTTACCTCTATATATAAGTTAATATATATAGAGAGAAAGTATTGGATTCATGTCAAAAATTCAATGTCGAGATTTTGATGGATATACACGTTTTGAGGTTCCCTGAATCCAAAAAAGTGGTTTTCACGACATGGTCCGCCTTTGTGTCTGTGAACAAAATATCTCAAAAACGGAAAGAGCTAGGAGATTGAAATTTTATATTTTTTTTTTTTTTTTTAAACATTCACACTTTTTTCTCATTCACACTCACACTCACACACACATTCACGCAGTCTTTTCGGCAACTTAGGCCATATAAGACTTTAGACGATAACCGTTGTAGAGAATATATCTATTGTGGTGTCAGGCATTTCTATTTAAGCCATCTGGTATCCAAATGGCTTAAATAAAATCATCGGACTGCCTGGGTCCGAACCCGCGACGTTTGATATAGGAGGTAGGCACGCTACCTACTACGCCACACCCGGGGGCAATTTTATATTTATGTTAGACACCCCATGGGACTTGACACGAAGCTTTTGAACAAAATCAGTCAAAGATATACTACTTTACTGATAGACCTATATTTTTTCAGTTGTTTTTTCGATTTTTTCAAAATTCGCTCCAACGATTTTAATTAAAATTCAAAAATCAATTATTTTTTAGATGCTCTTTAAAATTTATATTCTAATTTTGCCAATGAAATTTTCTAAAGACCACTTTACTCTTGTACTCCATAGAAAAGATAGGAGAAATGGTTGCCATATAAATATTTTCCCATACTTATAAATCTTACTTGAAAATCGAATGTACCGTATTGCGAAAACTAAATACATGTCGACACAAAAAATTTGGTGTGACTAGCACCTTCGATAATCGAAAGTTGTAAAGTTGTGTTCTGTGCTACCAGTCACACCATATTTTTACTATAAGTTACGGTAGCTTATCGGGTGTTTGTTTCAATGTTTTCATTTCTTTCAACTTCGATTTCTTCTCACTTTCTTGTCTTGTTTTTGTTATTTATAAAATAAATAGAAATTTTTAAACGTTCCACACAAATGTTATTATCATAGAATTATTAATGGTTTAATTTACGAGTCCTGTCTTAAGTTCAAGTTAATTAGGATTGTAAAGGTGAGGGATAAATTAATAATATATAATAGCTAAATTCGAGTTTAGTAATTTAGATATTTTTATAGATTTGAAAACGTAATAATAAAGAAGCAGCAGCATAAAAATTGGCCTTCGGGGGAATATCCTCAAATTTTAATGGCTTGCTTGAAATTATATCAGGTTAATATTATTATAGACCAGAATAAATAGAAATTTTTTGTTATGAGAAGCCTTTGAGAAATAAACGTTAGTCAACTTTCTTAACGACGTCTTTGCAATTTATAATGTTCAATTGACTTTACAAATAAAAAAGTAAAAATAAATATCAGAAAAATTTTAACGATAGGCCTACTTGTCTGAGGAAGAGCGGAATTAAAGTTCGAAATGGAGTCGGCAAAATAATTACAAACATTCAGAAATTATTAGCTACCCACTTTATTCTATTATAGCAAAATTGAAAAATAAATTTTCTCAATTCTAAAATAGAGTGTATAAATAATTTTAGAAAATTCTCACTTTGATATTACTTTCTCTTTCTCTTACTTATATATGTAATATATAGTGAGAAAATATTGCGATCATGTCAAAAATTTGTTGTTGAGATTATTTTTACTTTAAAAGTAGTAAAATATCATTTACTGTTGAAGTAAAGACCAATTAATTTTATTTTTAAAGTAGAATTATGAATGATAGTATTATATTTATCACACTGAAAGAAACTATTGTATTTCTGACAACTTGAAGACGACATAATTCATTTTTGAAAAAAAAAAAAATATTTACAAACTTGTGACAAGTCAATTTTTTTTTGAAAAGCAACAATATAACAAAAATATATCTTAAAAATCTGATGTGACTGGTCGCACAGCACACAACTTTCTCTTACCTTCGGTAATCGAAAGTTGTGTTCTGTGCTTGTCACACCTGATTTTTTTGTGTCGAGATATATTTAATTTCCATCGTTATATTAGAATTCAAGATGTAAAATTTATAAACATGGGAAAATATTTATATTTTGTTACCATGGCAACCATTTCTTTCTTTCCTATGAAGTACAAGAGTAAAGTGTGCTTCAAACAATTTTGAGAGCAAAAATGAGAATATACATTTGAAAGAGCATCTAAAAATTAATTTTTGAATTTTAATCAAAATGGATAAAGCGAATTTTGAGAAATTCGAAAAAAAAACTGAAAAAGTGCATCAGTAAAGTACTAGTACTCTTGAAATATTTTGTTCAGACACACACACACAGACCATGTTCTAAAAACCACTTTTTTGGATTCAGGGGACCTCAAAACGTGTATATCGATCAAAATCTCGACATCGAATTTTTGACATGAATCCAATACTTTCTCTCTCTATATATTAACATATATATTTAAGAGAAAATAAAAATTGTTATTCTAAAGTTTTTATTTTTTTAAATTTTATAAATTTGAATATCAATTAATATTTTTTGATAAATCAAATAAGTAAGAGTATTTTATTATTAAGATAACTTTTCGGTTTATATTGAAACTTCATCAGTTCTTTTTGGATGTTAGGCCTAATTAATTAAAAAAAAAAAAAAATAGGGGGTTGGTAAAATGATTTGATTCCAGTATTATTATTTTGATTAATTGAAAATTTTTTAAAAAATTCTAATTTTTTTATCCAAAATTAAAATTATTCGAAAACTTATTCTGCACAAAATTCCGATTAGCTACGCCAATAATGTCTGTAGGCCTATATATATAATAGAGACAATAGCGAATTAATGTAATTTTCAGGATTGTCTAGTTTTTAAAACTTTTGCAAAAATGGCTTCATTATCATAACTAAAGCCCGGATTCCTATATAATTGCATATTCTATTTGCTAAAATGTACGTCCCGGAAAACCAATTTTGCATCCGAATCAAGCCTCCTTGGCACTATGGTTCAAATTTTACATTGCATATTTTTGCATATTTGGTGAATATACATAGAGGTGCATATTTATGATCGAATTATTAATATAAAATAAAACATTTCTATAATTCTTTTTGTTCAGTTTTTCTTGAAAAACGAAAATTAAAAATTTGCCTCTATCATATTTGTATAGATGTCGAACTATCGTTTTCAAAATATAAAAATTTATTAAGAGACAAACGCTATAGCTTTGCAGAATCTTTTTTTGACATCAAATTTAGTTTATAATACGAGACCAATTTTTGTTTTTTTGTTTTTTTTTTACACTATTTCCTTTCAAAAATAAAACACAATTAATTAGAAATGATTTACCTTTAATTGGAAGCCATTTACTTGATATTTTTGTCATAAATACTGCATTTTTATGCATATTTTAATACTTTTACTGAAACTTGTTTTACTGAATAATTATTATAATATTTCTTTTAATACAATTATTTACAATTTCATTTCGATACAAAAGTTGTTCTTATTTCTTAAGTTTTCGCTGTAAAATATTTTTATTTTATTATTTTGTCAGGGTCGAGGGGGGGGGGGGGGGGCATCGCCTCTTTTAATCCATGAAAAGTGATCTCAAATATTTTTGTTAATTAAATTTGTTGTTAATGTTATTATTAAATTTATATCCCTGAAAAGATATATAAGCTTATTTTTTTATAAGTAAAATAAACTTGATTTATTAAGCAAAATACTCTTCATTATTGTGGACTAGTCTATATTTTTACTTTCTCTTACCTATGTATATATGTAATATATATATATAGAGAGAAAGTATTGGATTCATGTCAAAAATTCGATGTCGAGATTTTGATGGATCTTCACGTTTTGAGGTCCCCTGAATCCAAAAAAGTGGTTTTTGCGCCATGGTCTGTCTGTGTGTGTGTGTGTGTGTGTGTGTGTGTGTGTGTGTGTGTGTGTGTGTGTGTGTGTGTGTGTGTGTGTGTGTGTGTGTGTGTGTGTGTGTGTGTGTGTGTGTGTGTGTGTGTGTGTGTGTGTGTGTGTGTGTGTGTGTGTGTGTGTGTGTGTGTGTGTGTGTGTGTGTGTGTGTGTGTGTGTGTGTGTGTGTGTGTGTGTGTGTGTGTGTGTGTGTGTGTGTGTGTGTGTGTGTGTGTGTGTGTGTGTGTGGGGCTGTGTGTGTGTCTGTGTGTGTGTCTGTGTTCAATTTTAAGCATGAAGGAATTGAGCTATGAGGCTGAAATTTTATATTTAAGTTAAACACCCTCCTGGACCGGAAAAATAAGCTTTTAATCAAAATCGGCCAAAGAGTACTAGTACTTTACTGATGTAGTTTTTCAGTTTTTTTCGATTTTCTCAAAATTTGCTCCAACGATTTTTTTTTAAATTCAAAAATCAATTATTTTTTAGATGCTCTTTAAAATGTATATTCTCATTTTGCGATTGAAATCTTCTGAAGACCACTTTACTCTTGTATTTCATAGGGAAGGATAGGAGAAATGGTTGCCATGGTAACAAAATATAAATATTTTCCCATACTTATAAATTTTACATCTGAATTCCAATGTTCCGTACTGTCGGGAACTAAATATATGTCGACACAAAAAATCTGGTGTGACAAGCACAGAACACAACTTTCGATTACCGAAGGTAAGAGAAAGTTGTGTGCTGTGCGCCAGTCACACCAGATTTTTTATCAAAAAGAAAATATTTTTTTGTCAGGACTAATTTCAAAATGAAAGTTTAAAATTTATCATTGAATGATGTATCCTGACAGAAAATTTTTAATTTTTCTAAGCGGATTCCGGACCTCCCTTGAATCCGGATGGATCCAATCATCTCGCAAAAATAATTATCTTAAATTTAAAAATAATATTAAATCCGTATTTCCTTCGTACCCAGCTTTCCGGCATTTTTGTTATTTCTATATTAAATTAGAGTTTTTTTTCTTAGGCAACTCACACCACCTGGTGAGGGTGGTAAATGAGTATTTGATTAAAATAAAATTATACAAATTATCGTTTTGAAATTATAATATAAAACTTTAGTGCGCTGATCCCCAGGGGTCCGTGAAGCGATTGCTGGGGGTCCTCGAAACAATTCTAGTTAAAAAATTGTAGCCTAATGTTTACGTATTTATGTATTAATTAATTGTATGTAAAGGGGTCTACAATAAAAAAAATTCAATAGGGGGTCTGCGAGTTTTTTTTTAAGAAGCCATGACTGATTAAAAATGTTGTTTTATTCAAACTTTTATTTATCACACACACACACAGGTGTGGTACAAGATAAGATTTTTAGTCTATACTAAAAAATTTCAAATATTATTTCTATACTCGAATTTTTTATAAAATTAGATTTTAAAAATTCTTAAATTATCAGGATGAAAAAAAAGCTTTCGTTAAAACCAAAATAAAATTAAGAGGGAAAATAAATTGAAAAATTCTTCCCACTGATCTCTTAGCCAGTAAAGACAAAGCAAATCCATAAATACAAAAAATACACTTTTTTTTATACTGAATATTTTAAAACATTCGTTTAAATATTTTAACATAAAATAAAAATAGCCACGCGTACATGCTCTCATAGAAGTCATCCTTTCAAGAATAAAAAAAATTACTATTGGCTAATCTTCTCGCAAAGATTTTTACTTGCCTCCCAGTAGAGAGAAAAACATACCCATTCTCCCTAGTTCCGGCGGTATTTTTATTCCATCTGCATCAAAATAAAAGACTATTAATTTTTGATTAAATATATAACAGGGATATCGAACCCGCAAGCCGCATGCGGGCCAGTTGCATTTTTTGGAGGCCATTTTGGCGTTTACTATTAAAAAATCTAACAAAAATACACTGCGCGTCAATAATAACCTAACATTTTGTTTCTTCTTAATAAGACCTGTTCTAATCTACCTTAATGATACTCTAATTCAAGAAACATTTAATACGAAATATCTTATATATCTAAGTAAATTTAACACAAATACAAATCATTTAAATCAATTTAAAACAATTTAAATAAAATAAAGAGAAATATGTCGATTTTCAATTTGAGGAACAAATCAACATAATCTCGATATGTTTAGTTGGATATTAATTAAAAATTTTGTTTTTATAGGAATTTCCAATAAAATAGACAGAGAAAAATGGAAATGGAAAGATTATTTTAAAATTTTAGAATTAATTTTGGCGTTAATAAAAAAATTTTTCCACAGTTTTGTCTTTGTTTTATTTAAATTGTAATTATTTATTAAAATGGTATGGATTTGTGTTAAATTTACTTAGGAATGTATGAGTCTGCCCCTTCCAAGAAAAAGTTGAAATGACGTCACTGGTCAAATATTTAATAAATTACAGTATCATTAAGATAGATTAGAACAGATCTTCTTAAGAAGAAACAAAGTGTTCCAGTATTTTTGACACACAGTGTATATTTTAAATAAGTGTAGGCCTATACAGTTTCCTCATGACTTTTTTTTATATTCCAAATATTGTTATTAAATTTAAATTTACTCATTTTAATTTTGATTACATGCCGCTTCACATTCGTTATTGACCGGGTAAATATTTTCGTTTGGACATAACTGATATAGTTTTTTTAAAATTATTGTATCAATGGTTCGTTTCCCGTTATGAGCGATAAAATTTACTTAAATTATACCAATTTATTTAAATAAATATGAACGGAGAGAGAATATTGTTAGAAAAATGAAGCAAAAAGGCCATTATGAAAATATTAATAATAATAATTTCACCTAACAATTATAATTTATTCAGAAGACCTTATCAAAAGAAAAAAAGATAGTAAAGTTGCATTATTTATTATTTACAATATTTTTTAAGAGAATGACACTGAACAGACAGCCAGACAGAAACAAAAAAAAATGCTTATGCAATGCATAAAAAGAAAGAAAAAGACGAATGGAGAAGAACATCAATTTCAAAGCTCAAAGAGAGACAAAAAAAAAAAATTTATTATTTAATAAAAACTAATCAATCATACGAAATGGTTTTAGTGAATTATTTCCAATTATTATGACATTAATATATTTGATAATTAAATGAAGAAAATAAGAATATGCTAATTTGCAATCGAGAAAATTGCAAAACAACAAAGAATTCGGAATTCTTCATTCCAAATTTATTTTCAAAAAAACAAAAAAAAATCTCTTTCTATATATTACATATATAGCTAAGAGAAAGTAAAAACCACCAGCTATTCTGACTTAAAATTCATTAAATATTATTTTGAAATTTTTTTAACATATAAATAAAAAAATAAATTAAAAGTCTTAATAAATTATAACAATAAAATTTAAATTTTAGTCTACAGGTATATAACAAAAATTTTTATCTCATACGGTTATATTACAAAAAATCTCCTCTTCTTTCTTAAAAAATAAAATGATAAATATTTTCAAAAGAGCTATTTAAAATTATGCAAATATTTATTGATACAATAAGCAAAAGTTAATATTTATTTTGATTGAAGAAAAAAAAATGGCTGAAAATATTAGTGATTGATCAAGTAAAATCAATAATTATTATTAGGAGAACTTTTAATTATAGACCACATTTTGTTATTAATTATTTATTAAAAATATAAATACTGTACAACGTTTCGACTGCTTATTCTGCAGCCGTTCAGTTCACTTGAGTCGAGTCAAGCGCACAGTACTTGATAACGGCTGCAGAATAAGCAGTCGAAACGTTGTACAGTATTTATATTTTTAATAAATAATTAATAAACAAAATGTGATTTTTAATTAAAAATCCCCTTAATAATAATAATTCAAACCACAAAAGCCTAAATAAACTGGAATCAATAATATGTATAAAACTTACAAAAAATTTTAATAGAATTTATTGGGGTATTCGAATTTTTTAATATTAAAAAAAAGTATTTGTACTGGAATTATTAAAATTTATTTTGATTAAATTGTTGGATTATCATTATTATCACTATTCTTCGCTCAAATTAATATATTAGAAATTTAATAAAATAATTTTTCTCTTTAATATTTATTCAATAATCTATAAAATTTGTCTCGATCACTTTGACTGATTTCAATCAATCGGTTTGAATAAAACAGAAAAAGTGAACACCTCAAAGGATTAACTGTTAATTTAGTTGACAGACCTCTTTCTCTCTCTTTGGCCTTGAAATATATATTCGAGATATGTAAATATTTATAAATTTTAATAAAATAATAAACTTACCAGAATAGACACCATCGGAGTGATAATTCCAGTGTTGGGAATCCAGAACGAAGCAATCAATTAATCAAACACTATATTATATTAATAATATTTATTTATTTTTAAGAGCAATCACTTGAGAACAACCACCTGTTTACACTCGTACACCGATCGACACTCACATTTATTCTATTATCCATTTATATATATATATTTATTTATTTATTTATTATTTTTTTTAAAAGATAAATTTCGATAAATAAATAAATAAATAAATATATATATATAATTGCAAAATTTTCCAAAAAATATTTTCACACACACGAAAGGATGATTTTTTCTCTTAAAAAATTTGCAAATTGTGGGGTGGGGTCCGATTTTGAAATACACGTGGTGTCCCTTAGAGTGGTTACAAGTCGACTAAACATCGTTTTGTTGTTGTTGCCTTTCACAGTAGGCAAGAGTGGGGGAAAATGGGCGTGGCGATCGCATACTCCGCCCATTTCTCTTCAGGGTGATATCGATTGGGGAAAGAGACGATTACTGATTGGCTGCCGCTTTTATTATATCCGTCCAATAGGAATTGGGGTTAGACATACAAGCTCTGGGGAATTTTTTCTTTTTTCATATAAACGTTACGCCTACTGCTCGATTGCATTGATGGGTGCTGCCATCTCTTGATTATTAGCCTTTATTATTAAAATATCAAGTCAATGAAATAATTCAATTAGCGCCGCTAATTTGATATTTGATATTTTATTATTATTTTTTTTAATGAAAACATTAATTTAAATTAAATTTTTTTTAAGTAAATATATTTAAATCCAAATTCGTATTTTTTTTTTAAGTTTATCTTGGATAAATCTTTGAAAATTAATATGGATTAAAGTTTATCATTTTTTTTATATTAAAAATAATCCGAAGGAAATTAAATTTTTAAATAAAATCAAAGATTTTATTTAAATTTTTTTTATCTATTTTAATCGCCATTCATATTTTAATAGATAGAATAAAATAATTTAATTTTTGTAATCCATCATCATTATTATTATTATTTGAAATTCCAATCGGGATCCCCGTTTATTTAGTCTACTCTAGATGCTTCCGTGCACGAAGACCCACACCTCAAACCCAACCGGCCTCTGACCGTAGCCATCTACCGGTACTCCGTGAAGTTTTTTTCATTTAAGGGTCAATATGACCCCAAAGACTTCTTGTGTAGGGTTAAAACGAAGACTCTACGAAGGTTAAACATAATGCTCACTCGTTATGCTCGAAGTAACCAAAGATAGACAATTTTATTCGACTCGAACAAATTTACTTCAAGTTGCACAAAACCAATAAATGAACCACACTCATACAAATTTGCTCCGATCACCATAGGCGCCGGAACTGGGGGGGGGGGTGGCAAGGGTACATTGCTCCCCCCTGGCATCCTATAGGGGGGGGGGCAGAGGGGGGGCAATATGTCTTCTTTTATTTCATTTATTTTTAAAAATGATATATTTTTACTTTTGAAAAATAAAATCTTCTAAATTAAAAAAAATTAAAAGAGTAAGAAATTCATTTTTTTCCAAATTTTTGATAAAATCACTAGCAAATTTTTTAAAATTTTAATTTTATTAAAATGGTGATTTTATTTAAAATTTTTAAAGTTTTATAGTAGATTTGTTTTGTACTATTTGAACATATTAAATTATTTTAATTTTCTAAAAAAAACTTCTCCCCCCCTGATTCAAATTCGTTCCGGCGCCCCTGCCGATCACTATAGATATTATCCTTCACTCTTATCCATAACACAATTATCTAACTATTCTAGGAAATATCTCAACTGGACCACCTACCCCTATGGCCAACGGTCTCCCCTATATTCTTTGAAGGAGCTTTTGAAATTTCCTCAGGCTTTATTTCAGCCCTTTCGAATATTTGCCTTCTTTGACGGATTAGTGCAATACATTCGCACATGATGTGTCCCGACGTTCCTTTTGTTAGATTGCAGAAGCGACATCTGCAATCTTCCTTAAATGATATTTTAAAGGAATGTCCTGTTAGAAGACTACTAATTAGTCTTATTTCTGTTGCAATGAGTCTCATTAGGCTCATTACATTTTGTTATGAATTTCTTCGCTTGGAATTTTTGTCCTTAGCTTTTTGTTGTCTTCTTCCTTCCATCGTCCGATCTCCTGCCTTAAGTGCTTAGGCTCCACGAATAAAAGCTTCAGGAACAAATAATAGATTTGTTCGTCGGAGGGCCGATTGCCTACTTCTAATTAACTAGTTATCCCTCGGATAAGCTAGTTAACTATGAGTTAGCAAAGACGCAAAATTCAGTATAAGGCTCAACAAAGGAGTGAAATTAGGAACCCAAGCCTTGTTTATTTTTTTGGAAATTTTTTAAATTTTTAAGAGGTCGTCCACATATTGCTTAACGTCTTTTTTTTCTAGTCCCCCCCCCCCCCTGTCACAGTGAGTCACATACAAACAAACCCCCCTACAAATATTAAAATATTATGTCACAATTTAGAACTACTACCCCCCCCCCCCTCCCGAATAAAATTTCTTATACAAAATTCATATAATTTACATTTTTTTTTTAGTAAATTTTCCCTCGTTTCTCAAATAATCACTCCATTTTTCCCTGTTGTGAAAATCATTCGACCTTTTTTTTTTTTCAAAAAATTTTATAATTTCAATTTTGAATTCTTATGTCACGCTTAGAAAAACCCCCGGGTCCCCCATATCACAATTAGTAACGTTTTGTCCAGAATCCTCTCCCCCCCCCCTACCGCGTCACGTAATATGTGGACGACCCCTAATTAATTATTTTAATTTTTAATATTTATTTTAATTAATTTTAATATTTAATAATTTTTATAAATGAGTTCTTTTCTTACACCTCAGGTAGATTACATGTGAAAAACTCATTTTTTTTAACTTGAAGTTTAAGCCAGTCCTTGTTTAATATTATATATCGATGATTTTTCTTTCGGTCGGATAAGTTTATATAAAAATCTGGTGTGACTGGCGCACAGCACACAACTTTCTCTTACCTTCGGTAATCGAAAGTTGTGTACTGTGCTTGTCACACCAGATTTTTTGTGTCGACATGTATTTAGTTTCCGACAGTATGGTACATTCGATTTTCAAGATGTAAAATTTATAAGTATGGCAAAATGTTTATATTTTGTTACCATGGCAACCATTTCTCCTATCTTTTCTATGGAGAACAAGAGTAAAGTGATCTTCAGAAGATTTCAATCACAAAATGAGAATATACATTTTAAAGAGCAACTAAAAAATAGTTGATATATGAATTTTAAAAAAAATCGTTGGAGCAAATTTTGAGAAAATCGAAAAAAACTGAAAAAGTGCATCAGTAAAGTATTAGTACTCTTTGGCCGATTTTGTTCAAAAGCTTCGTGTCACATCCCATGGAGGTGCCTAACTTAAATATAAAATTTCAACCTCCTAGCACTTTTCGTTCTTGAGATATTTTGTTCACAGACAGACACACAGACAGACAGACAGACCATGTTGCGAAAACCACTTTTTTTAGATTCAGGGGACCTCAAAACGTGTATATCCATCAAAATCTCAACATCGAATTTTTGACATGAAACCAATACTTTCTCTCTCTATATATATTAACATATATATAGAGGTAAGAGAAAGTAAAAATTGCATTCATGAAATGCTCAGCTATTTTGTCATATTGATTGGGAAAAAGTAACGATTTGCAAAACATCTGTTGATTGTACTGAAGATGATTCCATATCCCTGGGGTCGAAATATTTACAAATAAACGGATAATACACAAAAGTATTTATTTTTTGGCCGATGGTCCTTATAATTAAATTGATCATCCTTACGGCCATCTACATACAATTAAAATTATTAGTTTAATATTAAATTTTAATCTATCGAACCCAGGGCCGGAACTAGGAGATTTTTTAGGGGTGCAAAATTTAATTTGCCGCCCCCTCAAAATTTTCTATACAAAATTCATATCATTTTACCTTTTTTTTAGTAAATCTTTCTTTAATTGCCGCCCCCTGATATCTGCCGCCCGGGGCACATGCACCTACTGCCCCCCCCCCGGCCCTGATCGGACCCTTGAGTTTCTTAACCATAAATTGGCTGTGTAAATTAAAAGCGGACTTGTGGCCTGGAAAAAAGAAGGCACGCATCTTAACTCAAAAACTTTTAAATCGATAGGAAAAAGACAAATACTACAAGTTTTGTTTTTTACTTCCCTTATTCATGTTTTTACTTTCTCTTACCTATGTATATATGTAATATATATATAGAAAGTATTGGATTCATGTCAAAAATTCGATGTCGAGATTTTGATGGATCTTCACGTTTTGAGGTCCCCTGAATCCAAAAAAGTGGTTTTCGCGACATGGTCTGTCTGTCTGTCTGTCTGTCTGTCTGTGTGTCTGTGTGTCTGTGTGTCTGTGAACAAAATATCTCAAGAACGAAAAGAGCTAGGAAGTTGAAATTTTATATTTAAGTTAGGCACCCCCATGGGACGTGACACGAAGCTTTTGAACAAAATCTACCAAAGAGTACTAGTACTTTACTGATTCACTTTTTCAGTTTTTTTCGATTTTCTCAAAATTTGCTCCAACGATTTTTTTTAAAATTCATATATCAACTATTTTTTAGTTGCTCTTTAAAATGTATATTCTCATTTTGTGATTGAAATCTTCTGAAGACCACTTTACTCTTGTACTCCATAGAAAAGATAGGAGAAATGGTTGCCATGGTATCAAAATATAAATATTTTCCCATACTTATAAATTTTACATCTTGAATTCAATTGTACCCTACTGTCGGAAACTAAATACATGTCGACACAAAAAATCTGGTGTGACAAGCACAGTACACAACTTTCGATTACCGAAGGTAAGAGAAAGTTGTGTGCTGTGCGGCAGTCACACCAGATTTTTTTGTTTGTGTTTCACTTGCTTTTTAGTAAAATTATTTACTAGTAAAATGAACTTCATGAATAAAACCTTATTTATAAAAAGAATGAGGAAAGATATGGATAAATTAGTTCTAAGATATTCTTTATTTCTATCTACATTTTCCATCTACAAAAACAAATTCATTAGACTTTATCGATTTTTCTTTGTTCTGAGCATTTTTGTATACACATAGATCCTTCTTCTTAATATTACTCCCTCATAATTATTTTAATATAATGTTGGATTCATTTTGAAAATCTCTGGATCACTTATTTGAACTAATCTCTCCGATGTTTTTACTAATTTTCATAAAAAAATTTTTATAAGATTAAAATTTATTTTGAATATACATGTATATTACAGTGGCATAACCAGCCCCCCTTCCCTTAGATAAAAGAAAAAAATAGTCTCAATGATCAGAGATATAATTTTTTTGGCAAAATTTAAACTAATAACCGTAGACTTTAATTATTACAATTACATTAAAAAAAAAAATAAATAAATAAAAAAATTCTATTTTATGATTTTATTTAGAAAAAAAACTGCCCGTTTATTTATGCGATTGAGCTTATAAAAATTATGTGACTCTCTTCTTAATATTACTCTCTGAATTGATGCGTCACTATAATCAGGTAGGAGGGGTTCACTGTAGAATGTCTATCATTGCTAATTCATATGTATGCCAATATATTTTTATTGAATTTTTTTTTTTTTTTTTACTAATTTTAAAATTATTAACCCTCTTTTGCAATTTTACAATGCTATCAATCACTCATAATATTCATTTATATTTCAACTCAAATTTATTTTGATTTGGATATTTTTTTAAATTGTCATATAATATAATTAGATACTGTAAATATCTTGCATATGAAGTAGAGGTTTGATTATTTTATTAATTTCTTATTCTCTTCTTGTTTCAGATTCTCCAGCTCCTTTCTCGATGCATCACAGACCAATCGTCTCGATCTCGTATGCATCCGCCTGATCTCTGTCGCCATGCTCCGATGGAAAGTTGCCTATTCCGCAGGCGATTCCGCATTTAATCTATATTTCTCTTCGAAGGAATGCCAATCAGACAAGTAATCAATCATTTCTTTTTATCTTTTCATATAACTTTATGTTTTTACTTTCTCTTACCTATATTTGCTTTTCTTAAAATAATATATCCATTCTTCCGCTGGAAAATGTTAGCCGGCGACTAATTCAGTAGCGGGAGTACCAAGGGCGGATCCAGAGGTGTTTCTCGGGGGGGGGGGGGGGTAATCTAATGTGACTCGTCGCACAGCACACTATTTTTTCTTAATTTCGGTAATTTAAAGGCACATTCTGTACTGGTTTGACAATATAAATACAAATCAAATTTTTAAGTATTAATTTTTAATTAGGGGTAATTACCCCCTTTACCCCCCCCCCCCTTGTATCCGCCCTTGGACAGTACACGTGTAGAATGGAGCCCATTGCTCGAACTAATGACAGGGAGAATGTTATTATTTACGGGTCGGCTTACTTTTTTCTTGGTCTCATTTCTTTATAAACTAACTACGCGCCTCCCCCCTGGGCCCCCCGACAGCTGGCTCGGACCCGCCTGCGGCCTTTTTTTCGTTTTAAAATTCCAACGGGAATTTGCCCAAATAGAGCGTGACAGACGGACAGATAAACAAACGGACATTAGGGAATTATATAAATAGATTTTACCGACCCCACATAGGAATAAGGCTAAGATAGAAGACGATTTAGTTTGTAAGGATTTAATTACGGTTTTCCTTTGTTCGAACCCTTTTTTTACTAATCTTTCAAATAAACTAGCCCAACCTAACTCTTTATTCATCAAAATAGGACTACTAAATCGAACAACTTTTCCAAAAACAAATCTAGCAGCCCTTCTCTGAACCATTTCTATCTTCTCCTCTAACTGCTGCGAATGTTTGTCCCACAGTATTGAACAATACTCTAAATTAGGTCTCACATAAGTTAAATAAACTTTGCATTTGACTTGCCTAGACGTACCCCTCAAAACTCTCCCAAACATCCCTAACTTCCTATATGCCTTATTCACTATAAAATTTATATGTGTATCACACTTTAAATTCGCCTGAATGTGAATTCCCAAATATTTATAAAATTTAGATTGATAATATTTCCATTGATAAAATAATTTTCACAAGAAATCAAACTTCTACAACCAAACCTAACTAAATATGAGTGGTTGAGTTCCATCGAATTAGAACTACACCTCTCCACAATTTGATCCAAATCATTCTGTAAAACAGCGTTTTCCAAACTGTGAGGCGCGCCTCCCTAGGGAGGCGCGGACTAGACTAAGGGGAGGCGATAATATTGGCCACCAAGATCAATTTTCCAAATGGTTGCTAGTTTTATAAATAAAATAATAAAATAATTTAGAAGATTCTGGGACGTAGTTTTTAATTAAAATAATAAATATGAATAAATAAAAAAAATATTTTTATATAAATTTATATTTTTTAGTATTAAATATTTTGTTTTGGAATTAAATATTTTTGTTTTTGTATTATTTTATTAAATGTGTGGGGAGGGAGCGTCATATGATTAAATATTTTTAAGGGAGGCGTTGTAACAGTAAAGTTTGGAAACCACTGGCCTAAAGTAAGACTCATTCTAGAAAATTATACTATGTGTAAAACCCAAAGGCGGATCCAGGGAAGTTTTTCAGGGTTTTAATTTTTTTCTGACTAGACGCGAAGCTCGACGAAGGCGATAGCATTGTTAATTATTTTATTTATTTGGATTAGATATGGGGTTAAAAAATTGAAAAAAAAAAATGTTTTTTTAAATTTATTTTAGCTAAATCGAAGCCAAATAAATAGAAAACAATAAAATAGCGTTGATTATTATTTTATTTAGGGGGATGAAGGGTTGATTATGTAAATAAGGCCTTGGAATATTCCAAATCACTTGTTGACATTCTTTTCCAGCTCTAAATATAGTTAGATTAGAGCAAAAGTTATTTTTTTACTTTTAATAAAAAGGGAATTGTTATTTTCATCTATTTTTTTTCCTATACAAAGAGAGAGAGAGACAAGTCTCGTTCAGTCGAGTGAGTGGCCTGCTGGCAGGCGCCGAGATTATTTGCGTTTAAAGTGAATCAAAGTGAATAATTAATATAGTGTAACCCACCCTGACCTCACCGTCAACCAGCACACCCTCTTGAGTGTCTTATTAAAGGTAATTATAATGCATTTTAACGTTGAAAAAAAAAATAATAGAAACAAATAATTTAACTGCGAAAAACGATTCTTTTGAATATGAAATTAAATAATTTGTATTTCACGAAGGGTGGAGGGAGAATATAAGCTGTAGAAAGGAGGAGGTGGGGGGGGGAGTGTAGTGTAGGTGTCATTGAAAAAAAATTAGTTTTTTATTTTTTATCTTTTTTTTTATTTTTCAACACCTTTTTTCTCATTCACACTCACACACCCACATTCACCCAGTCTTTTCGGCAACTCAGGCCATATAAGACTTTATACGATAACCGTTATTCATTAATAATATACAAATTGGGGGTCCAAGCATTTCTATTTAAGCCATTTGGTATCCATTTCGGACTGCCAGGGGTCCGGACCCTTGACGTTCGGTATACGTACGGTTTTACTCAAGGATTAAGGGTTGAAAATGAAAATAAAATAAAAATTAAAATAATTATATATAAATGTATTCTAATTATTTTGAGAGGAATTTTGCGGTGAAGGCTCGCATTTCCTTAAAGGGGGGAGGTATGAAGGCATAAACCCCATCCCCTATAATGCACAATATTAATGTTTTTTATAATACTTTTACTAAAAAATAAGTGCATTCCGTTTGAGTTAAAATTTATATTCAATATTTAACAAATAGTAGAGTGGGGTAGAAACATTTTAATGTCATTCTAAAATTTCTTATTACTGGGGCGGAATTAATTTTTGAGAATTTCGAAACTCTCATAAACAGATATCGGTAATAATAACACAGGGTAACTTCGAATCAGGAACCCATCGAATCCCTTGCAGAATTTTGTAGGGATTTTTTTCATTAGGTAGAAAAGTAAGATATCATTTGTCCTCTTAGAATTTTATTGGGGTGAGTCTTTTTGTATATAGAACTAATCTCAATTCGGATTTGAATTTTTACTTTCTCTTACTTATATGTATAAATTAATATACATATACTGATATATATATATAGAGAAAGTATTTGATTCATGTCAAAAATTCGATGTCGAGACTTTGATGGATATACACGTTTTGAGATCCCCTCCAAAAAATGGTTTTCGCGACATGGTCTGACTGTGTGTCTGTTTGGGTTCAATTTAATGCATGAAGGAATTGAGCTAGGTGGTTGAAATTTTATATTTAAGTTAGGCACCCCCTAGGACGGGAAAATAAGATTTGAGAAAAATATTTTTCTTTAGGAATGAAAGTTAGAAAAAACGAAGGCAGAATTTTTCTTTAAAAATATATTTTAACAGCTGACGTTTCGGCTTTGGTCAAAGCCTTCCTCGGAGCTGTTAGTGGTCATCCGAGGATGACTTTGACCAAGGCCGAAACGTAAGCTGTTAAAATATATTTTTAAAGAAAAAATTCTGGTTGCGTTTTCTTCTAACTTTCATTCCTGATACAAATTCCACCTGGCATAAAATACCCTTATACCAGTTTTCCAAACTGTGAGGCGCGGCTCTCTAGGGAGGCTCGGACTAGTCTAAGGGGAGGCGCGAATATTAGCCACCAGGATAAGAATAAATAAAAAAAAATATTTCTATATAAATTTATATTTTTTATCAATAAAAATTTTTGTTTTTGTATTATTTTATAAAATGGGGTGGGGGTGGGGGGGTGGGGGGAGGCGTCATAAGATTAAATATTTTTAAAGGGAGGCATGGTAACATAAAGTTTGGAAACCACTGCTGTAAAATGGTCCTATCCCTATCCCCATTCACTATTCTATATACGACACTATCATCTGCGAAAAGACTAATTGATGATTGCACTATAGAAAGCAAACCATTCACATATACAGGGCCGCAGACAGACTTGACGGGCCCCGGGGCTACTTACTAATACGAGCCCCCCCCAAAAAAAAAAAAAAAAGTTTTTTTTTAGTATATAAAAGGCTATTGTGGCCTTCATGCCAACAATTTTTTACACAGTTTTTGACACAACTTTTGAAATAGTTTATACATAACAGTGTTAGCTTACAATATTTATTTAAATAAGGTTAATTAAAAATTTTTCAAAATTTCCTAAACAAAGAGTTACAATATTTTATCGAGATCTGGACAGAGGATTTCCGGGGGAATCTGGGGTATGGAAAATTTTTTGGAAATTATCCACTGAAATCTGCGTTTTTAGCTATCCTGAGTCTTGGAAATATCAAACTTGATTTGAGGTTAAAAGGACCCCTGAAGAAATAAATTTCAAGAAAATGATTTTTTTTTAAATGAAATTTTAACCATGAAAATTATTTTTTATTAGGATTTTAAGGTGGGAGCGCAATAGGCCCGGAGATATAGTCCCCCCCCTGTCTGCGGCCCTGCACATATTTAAGAAAAAGGAGGGGACCTAAAACACTACCCTGTATCACCCCAGACTTGACTTCATTATCTGACAGACCGTCACCTACTTTTATTATTTGAGTCCAATTATAAAGAACACCTAATAAACCTAACCAATTTAACAGACAAACCTAGTGTGCCAAATTTTTTTAAAATAATTTAATTTTGAGGGATGAAAAGGAATATTTTAGTCTTAATGTTTCTCCTGAAGGTCTAGAGAGGTTAAAAGTCCAAAAATATAAACATTTCATCAAGGGGGTATGTGGGGGAGGATTTTGTCCGTTAAATTGCAAAGAAATTATTAAAAATGATCGATTTTTTCTGTTTTTTTTTCGCAGTTTTTCACTGCTTTTCTACATATTCCAGCCAACAGACCCCCTCATCCTTCATTAAACATCCCTTAACAAAAAAAAAAATATATAGGATAAAGCTTTTTTTTTTGGGAAGATCTTTATTATTCGAATATATCGACAGATTCTTCTATGTCCTACAATATTTGCTAATTCGTCTGACTTAGCTGGATATATTTAGAAAATCAGAGAAAAAATCGATCATTTTTAATGATTTTTTTGCAATTTATGGGACAAAATCCTTCCCCACATCCACCCCTTGGAATCAAATATTTGTTTTTTGGACTTTTCACCTCTCTAGACCTTGAGAAAAAATATTAAGGCTAAAATGTTCCTTTTCATCACTCCACATTTTAATTCATGGCCCTAAGATTAACGAAAAGGGGTGGTAATAAGTAGGGGTCTCTCCCCAAAAAACCGTACGTGGTGGGGAAAAACGGAGGTCATATTTGCATTCAGGATGTCATTTCAATTAATAATGTGGGGCTCGAAAAAAAATTTCTTTTTGCCTACTAGTGTTATTTGAAAGTCAATTTGACGTGCCTCCTAACCATATACGATTTTTTGCCGATACCATGAAAACCGTTTGTTTTACGAAAAATCGTTAAAGGACTTTTTTTTTAGTAAATTGAATGCTCTTCAAAAAATTACTGATGACTTTTTTTGCTGGACCAATCGTTAAGGAGTTACAGTTGTTAATAGTCAAATTTAGGGAAAACCGATGATCTCTGACCTTCTAGCGAGCTAGCTAAACAAACGTTGTCCAATCGGTCTAAAATTTTGCAATTAAATTTTACTTAAATAAAGGAACAAAATGAGGGGTACGTGTTTTCAGATTTCAGACATCACATTTTTTGAACCACCCTAATATACATATATATATATATATATATATATATATTGGACCGTTTATTTTGAAAGTGGTGTAAGTCCATTTTCTATTGTTTCGAGAAAATGAAAGGTTAACATATCTGTTTATTAAAAAATCTATTTACTGACCAATTTTCAATTGTACAAAACATGGGAATTTTTTAAGACCACTAGCTAGTCATTCATTGAAAATTTACATTAATTTAAGCATAAATTATGTGATATCCAATGGTGTAGTTGCAAAATTTTCAGTGTGGGAACGCTAAATACATGACATACCAATGGAGGGGGTGGGAGGTGCTTCCTAGGGCCTTTTTTAGAAATTTAGAAAATTTTAGAAAAATTGATAGTGAAATGGTGCAATTTTATTTAATTGCGTAAATAATTTTAATTTTATTTGTTATTTTTTTTTAATGAGTGAAACCAGTGTGTGAACGCCGTTTTCACGCGTTCCCGCTCCACTACACCCCTGGTGATTAGGGATGAAACGATACCACTAAGGTATCGATACTTTTACTCGATACCGGTATCGGTCGCAAAGTATCGAGTACTTACTCGGTATCGATTGAAAAGTATCGATACTTACTCGTATCGGTCAATTTTTTCGTACAATTAAAGATAAGCAAAAACAGCAGTAAGTACTGATATTATCAAGATTCGCAGGAACTTTGCAGCCAGGAGATTAAATAACTATTTGCTGACGTTTCGGTCACCAATCACCACCTTCATCATCGGAGACCTCCGAGTAGCAAGTAGATGATAATATTTTTGTACATATCAAAGTAAAAAGAAATTGTATATTTTTAATTGCAATGAATATTAAAATACCTAAGATCGTGTATAGTTGACAATATTTGCCCTGATAAAGGTCGTGATTGGAGTCCGAAACGTCGGCAAATAGAAATTATAATAAATAAAAGATTTTTTATTTAATCTCCTGGCTGGAAAGTCCCTGCGAATCTTGCTTAAATCTCCACAGGCATATAACATCAAGTTCTTGAAAAAAAAAAAAAAAAACAACGACATCTAAGAAAAAATTCAGTTCTAGCGGTTCTATCCTAAAATAATAATTTTTCAAGGTGTTTCCCTGTTAAACACTCCTATAATAAAAATTAAAATTCAGCGGTACAAACATTTCCACTTATTTCTATTGTAAACAAGGACAAATCGACGTAAATGTTCTTCCAGCCTAACTAATCATTGCGTACGAGGACCGAGTATCGATACGAGTATTTTTGACCGATACTTACTTGGTACTCGATTCCAAAGTATCGATTCCAAAAGTACTTGGTATCGAAAGAAAAGTATCGAGTAAGTACTTGTATTTACTCGTATCGTTTCATCCCTACTGGTGATATCTCATTTATAAAAAAAAATGGACTTACACCACTTTCAAAATAAACGATCCATATATACGTGGAGGGCCGGCTCTAGGATTTTGGCGCCCCGATGCAGAACAATAATTGACGCCTTACAACCAGGGGCGTATATAGAAATTTTTTTCGGGAGGGGGGGGACTCAAAAATTTTTCTAACATAAGTTTCCCGCCCCGCGGAAAATTTTTTCCCCCAGTGAAAATTATTTTACCTTTATTTTTTTAGAGACACGAAAGTTTTTGCCCCTTCAAAAATTTTTTATTTTTTTTTTTTGCGTAAATTATGTCGCCCTTATACGGAAGCGCCCCGATGCGACGCATCCTGTGCTTATACATAGAGCCGGCCCTGTATACGTCTATATATACTTATGAGATGAAGATTTTTCGTAATTCTCTCTTTTTTTTTCTTTCTAGTTTAACCTGCTATTACCTGCCTGCGCTTGTCTGCTCGATCTTTAAGCATCGCCTTTAGTCGTGCAGAGAGGGCTTGACATGGATAACAGGGCACATGTCGCTCCGACCCAGGATGCCTCTAATTTCTACATTTTGGTAAGTATATTTACATGTTATATTATAAAAAGTTTTGGCGAGAAATGCATTATATGGAGGAAAATCCCTGGGCACTATACTCATTTATAAAATCATAAAGAAAAATTGATTTCATTAGATTGCTAGACCTTCTTAAACAATTTTTCTTTTGCAGGTTTCCCCAGTGCAATTGTGATCAGTGCTCAGTGTTAAGTGTTAAGTGTTCATCTAGTGCAATCAACTGGATCAGCTCTACGAGTGCCAGGCAAGGAGCTTCGAGCGACCGTCAACCCCTCAGGAGGTAAATATTTTATTCTCTAGACCAGCGGTTCCCAACCTTTTCTGATGTGCGGCCCACTTTTTCCGTAAAAAAAAATGTTGAGGCCCAGTGTATAATATATATGTATATAAATATGTGCGTGTATCTGTGGCGGATCCAGAGGAGTTTCTCGGTGAGGGAGGGGGTAATCTGGTGTGACTGGTCTCACACAAGGGCGGATCCAGAGGTGTTTTCGGGGGGGGGGGGGGGGTAATCTAAAAAAAAAAAAATTTTTCGCGGAACCCAAGTTTTCCGGACACAAAAATTTTTGCCGCCCGCGGAACATTCCCTTTTTTGCGGAACCAAAAAATTTTTTTCCCGTACGTAAAAATATTTTACCTTTTTTTTCGAGACGCAAAATTTTTGCCACTCGCGGAACCAAACATTTTTTAATGTGCCGCCCGCGGAACATTCCCTCTTTCGCGGAACCGAAATTTTTTCTCTTTCGTGGAACCGAAATTTTTTTTTCCCGTTCGTAAACAAAATTTTTCCCCCGTCCGTAAAAATTTGATTGCCCCCGAGTTTGGCGTAGTAGGTAGCGTGCCTACCTCCTATACCAAACGTCGCGGGTTCGGATCCAGGCAGTCCGATGATTTTATTTAAGCCATTTGGATACCAGATGGCTTAAATAGAAATGCCTGAACCCCCCCCCCCCCCAATATATATATTACTTACAACGGTTATCGTCTAAAGTCTTAAATGGCCTGAGTTGCCGAAAATACTGTGTGAATGTGTGTGTGAGTGTGAGTGTGAATGAGAAAAAAGTGTGAATGTTTTTTTTATAAAAAAAAAAAAAAATTTGATTTGTATTTAATACAAATCGAATTTTTAAATATTAATTTTTCAAATTTTACATTAAAAATAAATTTAAAAAAAAAAAAAGTATTTTTTTCAAATCTCGGGGGGGATAATTACCCCCTTTACCCCCCCCCCCCTTGTATCCGCCCTTGGTCTCACAGAACACAATAATTTTTTCTTATTAAAACTTCATTCTGTAGCTCTTTACCAGAATATATATATATATACAAATTAAATTTTTAAGTAGGCCTATTAGTTTTTAAAATTTTATATTAAAAATACAATTTTTTCCCAAAAAAAAATATTTTTCTCCCCCTGTATCCGCCCTTGGCGTGTATGTGTAAATAAAATGGGTTGGTACTCTTAAAATTTAAAACAAAAATGTGCAACAAGGATTTGATTTAGATAAATAATTGTTTATTAAAAAAAAAAATTAAAAAATTTTATTATTTTTTTTTTATTTTAATAATTTTTATCTTAAACACCCGCGGCCCTGTTCCAATCAGCCCGCGGCCCACGGGTTGGGAACCGTTGCTCTAGACATACACATAAATCCAAAAATATTTAAATGATGTGATTCTAATTTCATTTTTCTCTTTTTTGTTACAGATTCCTGAGGGTCAACAGAACAAAGGTATTTTGCATGGTGCAAGAATATTAAAGGGGGTAGATTAGATTAGCTTTTTAGGATGTTCTTTTTTTCAGCTGACCCCAAATAGTAAAGAGCCTCTTCCACCGAGGGATTGCAATCCTTGAGGCTAGGAACCCGAGGGCTCCACCGATCTGATGGTGGAGACGGGGTTACAAATACTCTCTATTGTCTTCGTATTTTGTGTTAGGCTAGGTAGGATCTCTCCCATGTTAGCCCCCGCACTCGCTTGTTTGTAACCCAAAAAATCACGTTCATTCTCACTGATACGATTTCTTTAGACTCCCGGTTTAAGGTAAATATATATACCGCTGTATATATATATTGAACATATATATATATATATATATATATATATATATTTTGTGTTCGGCAAACAAGGAATATATTTTCATTTATCACATACACTTTTTGTTGTAGTAGATGAAGATATCTTTTTTAGTGTTTATTTTTTATTTAGTGTTTATATGAGTGGGAAAAAAGTGAGAGAAGAGAGAAGATTTTCAATATTTTGTGGGAAATTTAAGGTAAACAAATAAATTAGAACACACTAATTCAAAATTCTTATAAATTAACTTATTAGAATTAAGACTAATTAAAATTTTTTTTCAGGTCAGGAATTATAACATGTTTAGGCCTACTAACAGAATTGAGACATTTAAATATTTTCCATAAGTAAATAATTATTCTTGGAAAACTAAAAGAGATAACTTTTCATTAGTGAATATTTGTTTCGAGAGGAGAGAAAAAAAGGTAAATATTAATTAATAGTACACAAACTTGATATTTTCATAATTAACTAACTTAATACTAATTCAATTTTTTTTTTTTTTAGGACGACTCATTTTCATAAATAAATAATAATATTTATCTAAAAGAGCGAAGGATGTGCTAGCTATACTGTACATCTGACTTATAATAAATATTTCCTCCTGCGGATTTACAAAATTTAGATACTTGGAAGAGCCTCCCTGACCGCAATAAAAACACCACCCCCGCTAACAATTCGCCTATCTCGCCCATAAACCATATAACCTTTAGGAAAGACCTAATTTCTCGAAATCTTCTTAAACCAGTCATTTGGTTCAAAAAAAGGAAAGTTTTCCGGGAGTTTTGAAAATTGGTTATTTTATAGATTTCGACGTGCTCTTTCTGAATTTCAATTTTGCCATCTGCAATCGTGTTCACACACACAGACAGACGGACACACAGACATACTGCCAAAAATGTTTTTTTTTTTTGGACTCAGAGAGTTCTAAAACGTGGAGAAATATCAAAATCTCAAAGTCGAATTTTTTGACGATTACAATACTTTCTCTTTATATCAGTAGCGTAACGTATTTTAGCTGGGCCCCGCCACATCCTTTTTTTTTCGGGCCTCATTCAGGGTGAAATTTTTGCCGCCCTGCCGCCCTGTGCTCAATTTTTCCACCTCTCGTTAAAATCCTTTTAGCTCCTTTTTTAGAGAATCGAAATTTTGGCAACGGGAACGAAATTTTTGCCTCCTTGCAGAAAAATTTTTTTGCTTCGCGTTGAAATAATTTTACCTTTTTTTTTTTGGAGAAATCGATATTTTTGCCGCGTTGTCCGAAATTTTTTTCCCTTCTTTGGGAGGAATCAATTTTTGCCACCTTGGGTACAATTTTTTGCCCTACCGTCAAAATCAGTTTACCTTTTTGCCCGCACGGACCGGCCCGCAACCTTAGGGGGGGGGGGGGGGCATAAGGTCCTGGGCCCCCAAGCACCGCAGGGTTTGCGGGGGGTGTTCGTTACGCCACTGCTTTGTATACTATACGAGAAAGTAAAAATGGATCCTGTACAACAACCGGAAGTGTAAAAGATCATGAATAAGGGATAGTGAGCCGTCACAAGGATTTGCGAAGCCAGGATTGAAGCCGAAAAAGGTGATGCTGTGTGTGTGCGCTGGGACTGGAAGGGAATCTCATATTTTTAATCAATAAAAACTTAGAGATATATAATAATAATGTGACAAAGAAGTCTAAATATAACAAAGAAACAATAAAGCTTTTATTGAATTTCTAATATTTACTTATGGTACAATGTAAATTAACAATGAGCAAAACGAGTATTTATACATTAATACAGAAATGAGGGTGAATATACAAGGCCATTGATTTTATTCTTAAAATTTCATTTTTTTTCTTAGGCAAATTAATAGAATATAAAATTTTAAAATTATATTATTGAATATGTTACGTATATATAAATGTTATAAACAACTTTATGTTTGATCTGAAAAGTTTTCAATATTAATTAATAATAATCCAGAGTGACATATAATAAAAAGTTTAAATATTAAATACAAAGAAAGATAATCATTTAAAAACGCAAATCTAGAAAAAAAAGAAGATAAATATATATATATATATTGGAATGTAGGAAAGTAAAAATGTATAGATAATAAAATCTAAAATTAATAACATTAAATTATTCAAAATATGAAATAGGACAAGATTAGCAAGCAATTAAAAGAAGAGCCTTCTTTTGAAACAAAGTTCCAACACTCCTTTGAATGAATAATTTTAAAAAATAATGCAAGAAATATTTAAAAATAAACATTTTTTTTTTAAATAATTTGTTATTAGATGTTGAATCAAAGAGCAAAGGTGCGAATAAGTGGCAAACTAAAATAGGTTGATATAAAAACATTAATTTTCAAAAAAAAAAAAATTGATGATTAGGAAAGCCTGGTGCAGATCGATGAACAAGAAATTAAAACGCTGGAGGTATTTTCAGGCCAAATTTTTAATACCACTATATAGTTGACGTTTCGGGAGACTAAACGCCTTCCTTCATCAGGACTAATGTGGTTTTAAACAATTAACCCTCACTGGTTTAGTCATAAGAGAAAAATATAGTCCATCTGCTGGTAATAGAAAGGCATTCATGAGGCGAGTTCTCAATATAATATACAATACAAAAATACAAAAACCACATATCACCTGATGAAGGGAGGCGTTTAGTCTCCCGAAACGTCGACTATATAGTGGTATTAAAAATTTGGCCTGAAAATACCTCCAGCGTTTTAATTTCTTGTTCAAAAAAAAATATATATATATATAATTAGGAGTTTATTGCGTTTATCCAAACTCACCTTCAATATTTTTTTTATGGTGATTAAATTTTAATAAAACAAATAAAATATATAAATTATTTTAAGAATAAACGTAAAAAAAAAAGAAATTTATTTAGAAATATTTTCTTTATAATAAAGGCATATAGCTTCATTCTTTTTCCTTTCTTAGATTCTTCTTAAAAAGATGAGAAAACCAAAATTCTTTTTAACAACATTCATTTTAAAATAGGCTCTTAACTGAAAATTGAGTAATAAAAGTTAATTCATATTATTAATTAAACCAGGGCTTCCCAAACTTTTTCGGTTCCCTTAATATATCAGAATTTTTCCGTGGCGCCACATGTCAAATCTCAGGGCAAATAATTTTTCTTCATTTCAAAGTCGGATACGCTTTGATATATCTATTACTCTTATGTTTACAATTTTATTTAATAAAAATTTAAATTCTTGACTTGAATTTTTCTACTATTAGCGAAAAATTAATTTGTATGGGAAAATTTTCACGGCGCCCCTAGAGAACAGCCGCGGCGCACCGGGGCGCCGCGACGCACAGTTTGGGAAACACTGAATTAGAATAATACATTTAATAAATATAACTTATAGAGATACATTTTGAAAAATGTAATTTTATTTTAATCAAAAATTTTTTAAAATTTTTGATGACTTTTCAAAACAAGGTTTTTTTTTTTGTTCAGACTCTTTCTTAAATTATAATTTTTGTAGTAAAAAGTAATTTTGAATGACTAATTATTTAGTTCTACCATAGAGAAGAAAAAACATTTTAATACAAAACTTTTTATTGTTTAAATGTTTTATTGATGATTTTTTGCCATCTTTGGGGAAGCAATATCTTTTTATGTATTTTTAATATACGTATATATATATATATATTTCATGTTCTATGAATTATGCTCATATGTGTGCAATTCCTCCTTTAATTTATATTGTTTTGAAAGTTTTGGATATCTTGCAAATTCTTCTGGTTTAGTGCCAGGGCCGACATAAGTCCTCCAATTTAAAAAAAATATATAGTAGGTGAATTGGCGATTATTTCAGAAGATAAATTTGGGAAACTTCGAGTACTAGTACTTTATTGATGTACTTTTTTTTTTCAATTTTATCAAAAGAAAAAACCACCGAGGTCCAGCTCAGTCATCCCGGAACTAAATATACTATATATATATATATATATATATATATATATATGATATAATTTGGGTGAACCAGCTGTTGAAGAAGATCCCCAGAATTTATTTCAATAATCACCTGCTAATAAATGTATTTCTTCTGTATATATATTTTATTAGAATTTTATGATTGGAGAAAGCATAAGCTTGTACCGAAATATTAATAGAGGTCTGAACCAGTTTGTATTCATTTATTTCCAAATCTCTGCTTAAATAATAAACAAGTTTTATATTTTGAAAAATCTGGTGTGACTGGTCGTACCAGATTTTTTTGTGTCGAGATATGATTATTTCCGACTAGAATTCAAGATGTAAAAATCTGGTGTGACTGGCGCACAGCACACAACTTTCTCTTACCTTCGGTAATCGAAAGTTGTGTACTGTGCTTGTCACACCAGATTTTTTGTGTCGACATGTATTTAGTTCCCCAGTAGGGAATATTTGAATTAAGATGTAAAATTTATAAGTATGGGAAAATATTTATATTTTGTAACTATGGCAACCATTTCTCCTATCTTTCCTATGAAGTACAAGAGTAAACTGTTCTTCAGAATATTTCAATCACAAAATGAGAATATGCATTTTAAAGAATATCTATAAAATAATTGATTTTTGAATTTTAATCAAAATCGTTGGGAAAATCGAAAAAAACTGAAAAACTATTTCAGTAAAGTACTAGTACTTTTTGGTCGATTTTGATTAAAAGCTTATTTTCAAGCTCCAGGAGGGTGTCTAACTTAAATATAAAATTTCAACCTCGTAGCTCAATTACTTCATGCTTAAAATTGAACACAGACAGTCAGAACATGTCGAAAAAAACACTTTTTTGGATTCAGGGGACCTCAAAACGTGTATATCCATCAAAATCTCGACATCGAATTTTTGACATGAATTCAATACTTTCTCTCTCTCTCTCTCTATATATATATATATATATATACATATATATATATAGAGGTAAGAGAAAATAAAAAATTGTTTTTCTTTTCTAAAATTTTTTCATATTTAATAATTATATAATAAACGAAATATATATATATAATATAAAATAATATCTGAATTATTAAAATAATATAATTTTTGGAATATTTCAAGTTATAGTTAATAAATTAGGCCTAATTACAATAATAAATGAAAACACCCTGTTTTGAATATAACATAAAAATCTGATATATTATTTATAAATTCTTATTTGATAATTATACAAGTGACTAGAAAAGAGATGAGAAAAAAAATATGATAATATATATCCAGGGTGCCTAAAATGAATTTTTGAAAAGCTATTAAAAAGTGAATAATCAAATGAATAATAAAGTAAATAGATGTATAATTAAGAAGTCTATTTTAATACCATAATATAAAATATATTTAATATATACTGTAGGTAGATATATTATTGCTAATTATTTTTTCTTTTAAATTTTCATTAGATTTTTCACTTAATTTCAACATTCACTATGCTTTGAATAATAAATGAGGCACTCTGTAAATATATATATACACTTGAAGTTATATATATATAAATACATATAAAATTTATATGTTATGCATATACGTATATATTAAGACATCTACTTTTTTGATTTACCATAGTTAATACTAGATATATATATATATATATAATAAAAAAAATAAAAAGGAAAAAAAAAATTAACCACTAATAAAAAATTGGAGTCATGTAGAAATAGGTATTGTCTTATTTATATTTGAATAATGAACTGGGCGATAAAATAGAAAATTTAAAGAAGGCACCCCTATTTTTTTAATCCATGATAAAATTGAAATAAATTTTTCCATAAAAGATAAATTAAAAAAAAAAAAAAAAAAAAATTAAATTTTAATTAAGAAAAATCTTTTTCTCTTATTTATTTATTTATTTTTTTTATTTTAATATAAAAAATTTATATATTAATATTTATTTAATTATATACAACAATAATATCGAAGTGCGGAGCTTAATTTAAATTGTAACAAATGGAATTTAAAGTGTGATTTTTTGTTTGTTTGTTTTTTTTCTGTACATAGGAAACTCGCAATGCAAAAAACTTTGTTTCATGCAAATTATATTATATTTATGATGAATAGGGAGAAGATTAACTTTAATATTAAATTTTGTTTTAAAAAAATTTTGAAAAATTTAATTAATAAAAACGAATAATCTCAGACACTGAGTGTCTTATTTAAAAGAGAACATTCAATTTTATCACGTTTCTCAAAAAATTATTAATTATATATATAATGCTTCTTTTTTTCATTTTTATTTTCCTATACGCCCAAAAAAAGGAAAGTTTTTTTTTAATCACAAAATATCTATATCTTATTTTATCATCAAACTTTGCTCAAACCGTTTCTGTTGAAAAATTAAGCTCGTCGTAATTTTTTATACTATTTAAGAATTTATGTTCATTTGCTATTTCGTTCGTTTAGTGTGAGCTGGAAATAGATATAGATATTTTTTTGGTGGAAAAACAAAGAAAATATGATTGCTTTCAGAAGAAATTACATGATCCGACAGGCGCGACTTAACTCGCCATCCATATTATCTTGGTCATCGTCTGCATTTGCAAGAAGCAAAGCCCCATTTGGTGGTGGTCCCGTGGGAAGATAAGCATCGCGATCAAGACCTAAACGTTCATAGAATAGAATATATAAGGCGCTTGGGTCAAGGTTATTGGTCCCTTCCTAAAAAAAAAATTAATAATAGTTAGAAAAATGTATTGAAGAGAGAACTATCAATAATAAACTTACCTTACAACTAGAATCATTAAAACAAAACCATGTTCCATTTGGATGATGAGCATGAGCAATATAATGGCCTCCACTTAAAAGTCCACTATGCGACTAAAAAAAAAAAGAAATATGCATTTTTAGCCAAATATATTTAACCGTGCAGTGAGCGCCACAATTAAGTCCCCACCTGGTAGCTAGGGTCTTAAATATATGGTATATAAGCTCAGGGGCCCACATCTTGTGGGTACGTGGATGGCGACCACGAGCTGCCCTAGCTGGGACTGGCAGTACTTATGTTCTTTGCATGTCAGTCTCTTCCCTTCTATATTTTCAACAGACGGTGCGACGGGCCGGCCTGTTCTATTCCTTCCCAGTCGCAAAAACCCATTCTCCGCCGACCCCGCACCGCGGGATTAAGGCGAAGAAAGAAGAAGAAGTATATGGTATATAGTGAAATAATTTTAAAGACCGAAAAGGTAAATTAAAATCTGGTACAGATGATTTTATTTTCAAATTTAAAATTATTTCTCTAAATACCATATACTAGACCATATACTTAGCGCTCTAAATACCAGGTGGGGTCTTAATTATGACGCTCACTCTACAGTACACGGGCTGACTTTTCGGCCCCTTGTCTAGGCCATCTTCAGAACCGGTTGGCAAGAATAAAGGTGGATTCACACAGGGACCTGACTTGACTTGAGTTGAGTCCGGTGACGAACCCAACCTATGTATTCCTATGGAGGTGCACACACTGCTGCCGACAACACCGTTTCGGCAGCAGTGTGTGCATAAATCATTTCAAAATAAGAGGGCTTGATATAGTTGTGATAAATTTTACAGATACCCGTATTAAGAATAGAGTTTTGTGTGTAATTGTGATAAATTTTAAATTCTGTCTATAAACCTAATTAGAGAAAAATGTGGAAAATCCCACACCGGCACCCCCCCCCCCCCCCACCACCACTCCTTTTGGATATTTGAATCAATAAATATTGGAATTATATAAAAAAGTTAGTAATCATTAATATCATAGGACAGAAGAAATATCAAATATAATCATTATTATCCTATTCTATTATCACACATATCGAAATTTGGATATATTAAATATCTAGAATTTTCTCTCTGATTATGCTAATTAAAAGTATTTAAGTACAAGTAGGCTACTTACAACGGCAGCATAAAGTCGATATTGTACTTTTTTATCATCTGCACCTGGCATTAATCTATGCTCATGTAAATCGGAAATGGATTCCTAAAAAAAAAAAAAAGAAAATAAATTAATTTTCTTTAAATCATTTATTCATAGAGAAATATTAAATGAAACGTATAAAAATCCTTTTATAAGTGGATTACTTACTTGCATCTGAAGGTCAGTCAAATCTAGTTCCATACAACCATGAACTGGCCTCGTGCATTTGATCCATTTTGCATCCTGAGCTGCTTGAAACCTTTTCAAATGAATAATAAGAATCGGCGGAAGTCGCCAGAGACTAAGGGTTTTGGTAGCTGCTTGGGGACTTTTGCATCGCGGACAATGATAGCCCCCATCTTCAGCAGATAATTTTTCAGGTTTGAAGAAGGCTTGTAAACAATCCCTTAAAGAGACCGGCTTCATGTGGGCTTCTTTTGCCTCGGCAACGCTTGAATCATCATAGACTATCTGTTGAAATATAAATTAAATTTTACTTATATTAGAAGTAATTTGAAATTTGTAGATGAGATTAAAATATAAAGCAGCGATTTGATTATTTTTTAATTTTTTTTCTTAATAATACAATGTAAGGAAACCCAGACCCTTGGCCTCAGACAGACAGACGGACGGACATTAGCGAATTATATATATACACATGTAGATTTTGATTATTTTGAAACAATACAAACATCCGCGGGATTAATAATGGCGAGGACAGAAGAAGAGTCTTAATAAACTTACGTGTTCCATTGCCTGCCTATATCGTAAATGCAATGCCGACAAATCCCAATCAATAGCAACCCAGAAAGGAGGATGTCGTCCTTCAGCATCAAATTCCACATTCGCGTGGTCATCATTGGAATAAAGATATTCATTAGCCCGGCATTGAATTCGACAACCGCGGCAAAATCGAAACCAGGGACACCAGGCACACCACATCGCCGAACGAGGACGAACAGCTCGCAGAAGAAATGGGAACTCGTAACCCAAACTATCGTCACTAAACAAATTTATTTATTTATTATTATATGGTGAAGAAAACATTATTAGTTTTAAAAATTTTGATGATTACCAGTCTTGAGCATGATTAGCACTTTGCCTGCTGGATTTGTCGCGTGCAGGTAAAGGAGTAACTAGGCGGGACACTTGAAGCCAAATTGTAGCATAGAGTTGTTGTTTGTTTGTTTTCCCGGAAATAAATGGCACGAGAATAGGAGATCCAAAAAGTTCTGGCCTTGATTTATGCGCAGCCAGAAAATAAACATCTTGACGCACCTGTAAATAAAAATTATTATATTAATAAATTGATAGAATAATTTTAATTATTTTTATTTTATTTACCATCTTTCGGTGCACAGCAATGAGATAACCTTGTTGAGGTTCATTTTCATTAGTAATCATTTCTTTTGTTGAAGTTAAATCGGGAAGCGATTCAATGGAACTATTATTTTCATTTAGTGGTAGTGAAGAAGATGAAGAGGTAGAGCAAGTTGATGGTGGGCCGTTGAAGCAAATTTCTTGCCTTCCACCAAGTAAAGGTATTGCTTAAAACAAATAAAAAATATTCAATTCAATTAATAAAACAACGTTTTGTTCTCGCAATTAATTTATTCCAGACAGCATAACACCGTCCATCATCAGTCAATATTTCAGAAGTAGAAACAATAAATAAGAACGGGGGCTAATGACATCATATGTGGAAAAAGATATTAACAAATTTAAAAAAAAAAAAATACACACTCCACTCCTATGGTATTATTTGATGCCCTGATGATAAACAGCGTTAGAATCTCCAAAATATTTGGTAAATAAATTACTTAATTGTGGAAAACAAAACGCTTGTTTATTTAAAGTAAAAATTACCATTGCCATTCAAACAAATATCTTGTTTAATATTTGTTGAATTATTTGAAGATGTTGAAACTGTTTTACTTAGATTTGTTGTTGAATTGGAATTGGATTTTTGCCTTTGTAATAGTAATACTTCAGTTGATCTTTGAATTTCAGCAAATAAATCGGCTTCTCTCTCTGCTCCATTTACTGATAATGGCAAGGGAAGAGGAGTCGAAAGAACTTGATAGGCATGCCAGGTGACTGGGGGTTGAATGCCAAAAGGTAAAGGGGCGGAAGCTGCTGAAAGCTCGTCCGAAGGGGTGATCTAAAACAGATGAAGAGAAAACTTAGAAAATTTTATTTATAAGATTAACAATAAGATAATCTAATTTTAATGAATTTATTATTTGTACGTAATTTTCATTTTTTATTGATATTAGTAAAAAAAATTGTGTAGTTTGTAATTGCAGATTAAAGACATATTAAGTTTGACTTACTTTTATTCTGGAATTAGCTATTAAAGCCAATACAATGTGAGTTGATGGTATTCCTGTGAGTCGGCTTACAGATTGTTTTATATCTCCACAAGTAGCAATTACAGGCAAACGTAATCCAAATCGTACTGGAATACTACCATCCAATCGCACCTAAAATATGATTTAATATTAAATATTTTAATTAAATAGATTTGGGGCGAGGCCTTTCAAGAATTATGTAAGCAGCTTGAGAGGGGAGGGGGTAGAGAAAATGACTATCGGGAAGGGAACGAACGAATTTAGACAAAAAATTCTTATTTAATTAATAATTATTAATAACTGAAATTAATGCTGACAGTGCGTGGGCGTGAAGCAGCCAAAAAATTTGCTTTCGTAATACTCAAATGATATGAAATTTGAAGAATTTTAGTCCATTTAAAAAAAATCACTTACAACAATAACTTGTATATACAATGCGAGGCTTTGTGCAGGCAGAGGTAGTGAAAGATAACTTAGTGGATCAAATCGAGTCGAGGCATGACCGCAAGAAAGGCATGTAATAGTTGATTTCAGTTGACCGTGAAAGAGTTCAACTATAATTGACCTGAAATATAAAAAACAATTCAAATGGTTATACAAGATTCGAAATATTAGTTACTTTAAATGTCAAAAATATGTTTAATGAATGAAGAGTTTTAAGAATTGATTGGTTTAATGGTATTCTGTAATGTTTGTATGGCAGTAGTTAATTAAGTTTGATTCCGAGATCTCATCCAACCTCAAAGACAAATCCACGGAGACATCCGCTGAACAATTTGAAGAACAAAGACTGCGAGACCGACAAACCGCCTCCATTATATTTTAACCCTACACTCTTGCAAATGGCTTCAGAAGGAGTTCCGAAATGAGTAAATCTCAAATATTAACTAGACTTAACCTGAGAAATCTTTACATATACCCAGTCTTGGAAATCTTCCAGATATATATATATCTGGATATTTTTATTATTCAAATAGGCGCCGGGAGCCACACCACGGATCTGCCGATGTGTACTCAACATGTCTTACTAATGAACCACCGTACCGCAGTCGCCTATTTGAATTCGATAGATGTCTCATTTTAATCTGCGGGAGAAATGCCGCCTGTGAAGTCAAGCGAACAGATTTCTCGGTAAACGAGGCGCGATCTAGATGCATCTAGTGATGATTTTTATTTATTTTTTTTCTCAATAAAATTCCCATCATTTCATTCTGTCATTACTAAATTTTCATGCAATTCTGCTGCATAGTTTTTGCTACAGACTGCTCGCAAATTTCAAGTATAATTATATATATATATAAATAATTTATGGCTGATATTAATATCCAGAATATACTGTACCGGTATATAAATAGTAGGCTATATTGATATCGCAAAATTATGAAAAAATATCAGATGTATATAATTATCCAAAGTGTCTGCTTTTAACTAGAAAAGTGGTATTATGAAGAGATTCTACTGATAATTAATTTGTTGGAATTCTCTCTTTCGAATGCAAAAAGAAGGGTATAATTGCGGCTAACTTGTAAATTTACTCGATTTACTAACACCTTATTTCGTCACAAAGATAATCGTGATCGACAACAAACTAAATAAGAAAATTTGATTTTTCCATCTCAGGCTCCCCACCAATCCCATTCTCTTCAATCTAAATATCAACCATCTGATTTATCGGGTTGAAATAATTGCAAAGGATTGGTTAAAATCAAAAAATTTTCAAGATCAATGCAATATTTTCTTATTTATACCTGTTTCTTTTTAAATGATGTTCCCAGGCTTCTTGAGCGACAATTGTGTCATCACGACCATCTGAGTCGCACAATTCATCATAGGTACCGCGTTCTTGAACTCTGTTTAAATCTTCATGAAGACCATCCAAAAGAAAGGCTAATAATTCTTGGGCATCATGTTGTTGACAATCAGAGAATCGAGGAGCATATTTTCCAATAGTTAACTGAAAAAAATATTATTTAAAAAAAAAAGAATTTTTTTTTAACAAAGAAGATAGAAATATTAAATTAATTACTCGAAGTTTAAGAGGTGCTATAGCTTTAGAAGAACCTTGCCACAATTGATGAACTAATTCGCCATAGCGTTTAGCCATATGTCCACGCATTCCAAGTGGATTGACTCTAAAATAAAAATTAAATGGTAGTATAGTTTTTGGACAATATTGATGGGTTAAAAGATAAAAGGTGATAAGAGATAAGCTTGCAAGTTCTACTTTATGAATACAAACAATTTTCGATACCCATTCGTGATTATAGCATTCGCTATTTTTTATGTATATATACAAAATGATTTAATTTAACAGAAATTAAACTAACGAAACATGGAATAACTTTTTTAAGAAAAATAAATAATTTTTTGGTAAAAAAATATATTTATTAGTGTTGATTAATGCTGGATATTTCGGAGTTTATAAACTACACTCCTCCATCAGTGAATTTGTCTTAATAATGCCATATATATTGTTGGACTGATTGGTAATAGAAAGTGAGGAGAAAATTTTAATAATATTATAATAGCTTCTCTGAGATGTTGGCCTAAATGGTGGGACTATAGGTCTTTAAATAAAAAAAAATAATAATAATAATAGCTTCAAGTAGAGCATTAATATATTCTTTTATATATTTTTCTAAACGAACATATACTGTAAATAAATATAAAGCTCATCCAAAAAGTAAGAACCGTTTGGGTATTAAAAAAGTTTATAAATTTGTTTCCATTTGTATTTTATTACAGAAAAATCTACACATCTTAAACTACTTATCGACATATTCACAATGCGAATTAAGGCATGTGTCATATCTTAGGACTAATGGCAACATTCCCGCTTTCGTAGAATTCGACCGCCTGCGACGTTACCTTGATTTCATTATCGCTTGCTAAGTGTTTGCTGGCCTGCAAGAAATTTGTTGAGAAGAGTAAATAAATGGAAGTCGGATGAAATTAGGTCCTGACTATAAAGAGGGGGACAGAATTGTTCCCAGCGAAATGAATCAAACACGTCGTCGTTTAGTGCGCGGTTTGCGGTCGTGAGTTATTATGCACAAACACAGGACCTAGTTCCATCCAACTTTCTTTTTTTTCTCATCTCAAGAAATTTCTTGCCAACCAAGTGATGAGACCCAGTAGGTAAACAAAGGCAATTGTCGCAGCAGGCCGAATTCTACGAAGCGGTATGCCATATGCCACAATTAGTGCCCAGATATGACACCTCATGGTGAATATGTCGAAAAATAGTTTAAGGTGTGTTGGTTTTTCTGTAATAAAATATAATTAAAAACAAATTGCTAATATTTTTTAATACCCAAAAGGTACTTACTTTCTAGATGAGCTTGGTATATATAAGGCATTACTAGGAGGAAGCAGTTAAGTAGTTGCTAATAACATGCGAAATATTTAAAAATCACCTGTTAATGTCAATGTCTTTTTAATTTATTTCAAAATAAATAATTACCGATTAAGCTCTAAAAGATGCCAATTGGCGAGAAAATATTTGGTTAACGGCTGAGTGTTGGAAACACATTGAAGTGCAGCATTCATGAAGCATGTATTTCCAAGATTGTTTAAACCAGTAGCACCAGGTGTAGTGCATGTTGTCGTAGCTGAAGCAGCTACCGCTATGGTCAAAGAACCTAAAAAAAAAAAAATTAAAGTAGTTTTCGCAAAATGGTCTGACTGTGCGTGTTCAATTTAAAGCATGAAGGATTTGAGCTACAAGGATGAAATTTTATATTTAAGTAGGGCAAGAAAAATTTGAAATGACGCCTCTGAACCCAAATACCCAAATCGGGTTAGAGCATGCCATAATAAATTATTAAATTAACTGGCTTAAGTAGAAAGCCCTCCTTAAAATTAAATCTATCCATCCATAATAATAATTGAAACTTTACCTAATTCTTCAGGCCACGTTAAATCTGGATTGCGGACCTCAAGCAAAATGCGATCTGAATCCTTAACACCAAGAGATTCCAAAGTTGACTGTTCGTCCTCCCATAAAACTTTTTCAACCTGGGAAGATATATTTTTTTAAATAAAAAATACAAAATATATTTTTAATTTCAATTAATAGCTTACATTATCAGATTGGCAATGCCATAATCTTATATCTTCTTTTGGTATATCAAGCCGAGATGAAAGGAAATCATAAACATGACCTACACGAGCCAAACGTGAAAAGGCAGCGGAATGCGCCAAATAGCGCTTAGGTGGTCCAGTTGCCCCTAAAAAGATATAAATGAATGTAAAATATTTATTAAAAATAAATTTTATATCAATTAAAATACCAAGTGCTACAGTTACTGCAGCGGTGTGTGGAGCTTGATGTCTCAAAATATGAAGATTAATAGGAAATAATTCTATTTCCGGCTCACCTCCATCAGGAGCAATCACCTAAATAATAAAGAATTAATAAAATAAATAAATATATATATAAAATAATTGCTCAATAGTTTGTTTGTAATAGTATGGAAATTAAATAAAAACCTGTCTGGGTAGCGCAGGTCCTCCACTATACCAATGATGTAAGGCTTTCCAAAGGGCGTCAGGAAGTAATTCGAAATCTCGTCCATCCACAAGTAAAGGACTTTTCTTTATTCGACCTCCTTCCCCTGTTAATGAATTAGCCTAAAATTGAAAGAAAAAATTAAAAAAAATTGAATATATCTATTGTATATTAATTTAATATAGAGAGTAAGTAGAATTACTCAAGGCTAGTACAAATGGGCTCCTAAATGCGTTTGCCAAATTCAAGTTCTCATCCCTCACTTCCGGAGCGACGGGCCGGCTTGTTCTATTCCTTCCCGGTCGTAAAAACCCCCTCCGCCGACCCCGCACCTCGGGAAAAATCAGGCGAGGAAAGAAGAAAAGTAGATGGTCGAAAGGAAGATCAATTTATTCCAAGGGCGTCGGCCAAAAATTAAATAATTTTGCGTATTATCAATTTATTTGTAGATTCCTCACTGGGATCGAAATATTTACAAATAAACTGATAAGAAAAAGTATTCAATTTTTGGCCGACGGTCCTTAGAATAAATTTAGCGAATTATATATAGCCTATATGCTAAAAGCCCGCGCGACCCGTAGCCCAGAGAGAACACAGCTTTTCGTGCCTAGGGTCCCGGGTTCGCTTCCCGTCCCAAGCGAGAAAAATTTATTTCATTTGAATTGGCTAGTAATCATTTGAAATAAATAGGGATGGGGTCTAGATAGCCATAGATGTCGAAAAAGACCTTAACAAATAAATTTATAGACTAAATAAATGTTATAAAATAAATTAGTTTATTACAAATCTACAACGCATATATTCACCTTGCAAGTATTTGGAACAACCAATGATGAATTATCTATAGGCCCAGGCTTTTGGGGAGACGAATTTGTTTCTCCATTTGACTAAAAAAAAAAGTATATTTTAGGATTAATGAAAATTTAAAATTAAATAAAAATTTTATCAAAAACTTACAATTCTATGTTTATCATCGGTATAGTTTTTCCATTTGTCCCACCAGGGACGAGCAACAAGATACCAGAATTGACCTGCTCTGAGGCCACGACGTTTTTCCCGAGCCAGCCATTGACGAACAAGACGTCCTTCATCTTGAATTGTTTGAGGACCAAGTCCAAGTACAACGTGACACACCTGGAAGATAGAAATTTTTTAATATAATTATCAAGAACTAAAAGTTTTGATATAATCTTTTATTAAGAGTTGTAAATGACTATCCATAAATAAATAACAATTAACAAACATATATATACACATACAGTATACATACTGTATATCATCAGAACCTTTGAAAAAAAAAAATAATAATAGGAAATTAATATCAAACCAACTATTAAAATAAAATGTACACACTTGAAAAATGAGATCCAAAACGAGATTCCCAAGTGGATGATTCACAGCCCACATTAAATATTCTTGAATAGTAAGTCCAGGAGATTTATTGATAAACCTCTTCATATCAGCCAAAACGGATGCCATGTCTAGAAAAATAAAAATAAAATGATTTAATCTTTGAAAGAAATATACAAAAAAATGATGCATAAATCTGATAAATTTATTAAATTAATAAGTTGAAAAAAATCCTTAAAAATTAATTACGTATATTTACGTATATTACGTAAATAAGCCTAGTAGGTAATATAATTGATAGATGGAAGGTATCGTTGGGTAATTCGTCAAGAGAATTTTTCAGAGAGCCGATTTTAGGTCACTCTCCCAACAGTGACGTCATTTGGAGGAGGGGGGCAGGGTTGATTAAAAGTCTATATGAGAAGATTACCGAAAAGCAGGAAAAAGATTCAATCTGAGTTGGTATTTAAATTAATCAAAAGATTATATCTTATAACCATTAAATATATACATTTATAAATCCTTAAGATTAGACTTTGAAGAAAGAATCGAATTTTTTTCTCAAAGCAGAACAAGTTTACTTTTCAAAGTTTTTTTATTCCAATAAGGCCTTTTATTTTAGAGTTATTTTTTTATTTAAAAATAAGCGCTTCTTAATAATTTTTTGAAAAGAATATTAAGCACAAAATAAGGTAAAAAAGTGAGAAGGCCAAGATAGATAGAATGTATCGTTAGGAAACTCAATAAAATAAAAGACTTTATTTATTTAATTGCATTGCTGAAGTTAGAAATATTTAATATTGCGCTTATCGAAACGCAACTCCAAGAAATGTAAACCCTGGATTTCCGGAATTTTTAAGTTTTCATTCAATTTTTTTCTGGAATTAAAACTATGTCAAATTATAAAGTATCAAAAATTAACAATATTGTATAAACTGTAAATATTTTTTAAGGTCGAGAAAATAAGATCATTTTAAAGTCTTTTATTTTGGGTTCCTTAAAAAGTAAGAATTAGTGTTAGTGAAAAAAATTTAACTATAAAAGTAAAACAATAAGACGAGACAATTTACAAGAATGCCATTCTTTAATTTACAATAAAAAGCAGGTTAAAAAAAATTTTACTACCTAATTTATTTAATCCGAAAACAAATTTCATGCTTCAAACTAAGTACCAGGTATATAAAAATACCCCACAAAGTTTTCTAATAATAATGCTAATAATTATTAGATATTCACATTATTTAATAGATTAAATGAAGAAAACAAAGAAAAGAAAAGAGAAAAAGAAGAATTCAATATTAATGAAAAATAGATGAATTATAAGACAAAACTTTTACTAGTGACTATATACCCATTTCTATGTGCCTTGATTTAAGGTTCAATTCATTTATACCAGTGGATTCTGGTTGTTCTTCATTGCCGAGGAGTACAAGAAGCTCTGCTGCGGCTTCCATCTCCATCGGGGAAAGAATTCCATCACAATCGGAATCTAGCACTTTGAAACAAACTGAAACAAAAATGAGCGTATAAATAAAGGGCATATCATCTATTAATACTAAAGCAAAATACAAATACAAAATTAATGTAATGGTTAAATTTTAGATTTATATATATTATACGGCTCTGTATATATATATTGATGTATTTAGTATTAATTTCTAATCTTGTGATTATTTGCTTTAAAATCTATTTTTTACCAAATTTATTATTATTATTATTATTATTATTATTATTATTATATATATATATATTAATATATATGCAAAGATAAGTTTTCTCGGGTTAAGTCGCGTGGGGTATATATAGGTAAGATAAAGTAAAAAAGCAATGACAATTGCTTAATATTCTAAATGCATTTATTCCTGCCATCTAAGTCCCATAAAATTCAATTTTTTAGTTATTTACATTAAATTTATTTTTGCCTAAATTTATAAAAGCCCTTGATCTGTGGCTCAGAGGTAGAGCATTCATTAGCTTCTGGTGCCGGGGGTTATTGAAATGAATTGGAAATGTGAAAAGGAATTTGAAAATAACTACCAACAAATGAAATTTTATACTTGTTAGAATCCTGATTTGCTAAGAAAATATAATAAGGAAAAATTCTCAGGAAATGGCTAAGTTTTATTAAAAATTCATCTTTTTCCTCGATTATTCAATCGGAAATTTTATATATAGGCCTATATATTTCCTAAGGAATGTTTTTGTGCAAGACTAAAAAAAAATTTTATAAAAAATAGTCATATTACTACTATAAGATTTTTCTGAGACTCGGGAAAAACTTTGAAAAGACAGATCAGATAGATGGAAATCTCTTTTAAACAAATACATTAATCTATTGAAATCGTGATTCATTGACCTTGATTGTTTGATTTGAGCCACCTATTTGATATAATAAAATAATTTGTCATTGACGCCTTATTGATTGAGACAGCTGGTTGTAATGCATAGACCTGCCAATCTAACGTTTCGCTTCGAAATTATAACTTGTATGCGGCGTTAGATTAAATTTTGTCTATTTTAAATTTGTGTAAACTCAGTCTAATTATTTTATTTATTTTTGTACAGCCGCTGATGAAGAAATGCTATTAAATGCCTTCGAAATATTCGGAGAAAACACTCTAAAAGTTATTTTTCTCATTGTCAAGAAACAATCTATACAACTTGGAAAAAAAAAAAAATGTTTACATTTGTGTCTTTCAGCGATTGGTCCTCGACAAGCAGCTGACACTCCGCAAGCGAGCTCCTTGAAGTCAACTTGTCCATCACGATTTTCATCGAGGGCATTGAGAAGTCCCGGGCAGAGGGCAAGAGGCAACGGAGGTGAAACAAGCGGAATCAAAGCCGAAAGATCAAGGACTGAAGATGAAGATGATGATGATGATGTGGTTGTTTGATGCAGACTTGAATAGCGCTTCTCAAGTTCTGTGGCATCTCTTTCTTCCACTGAAAAATTAAAAAAAAAAAAAAAAAGTAAAATTACAATATGGAAATATCAGAGAAACGGATATTTAAATTTCAAAAACATTCATATTAAGATTCTGGGATTAAGCCGAGTTGGCTCGACGTTTCGGCTCTTCTTAGATTGACATTTTCAAGTGTTAGGAAGTATCCAAATGGCTTAAATAAAATCATCGGACTGCCTGGGATCTGAACCCGCGACCCTTGGTATAGAAAGAAGTATTATGAATTTTTCCCGAAAAAGTCTCAATATATTGTTGAAAAACGGAGGCTTTTGTGTTTTGGCAACTCCTGCTTTTCTACCGTTTAGATTAGAGTGTTCTATTTTTTAACTTTTATATTTGAATTGACTTAATAGTATCTTGGTTTTGATTATAACGTTTTGGTGAAGCCCATATATAATATCAAGGCTTGTGGTTCTAAATAACTATGCCAGTCCCAAGATAAATAACTGAGCATGTGTGAATTCTAGGGCGGTCAGCTTTTCTGACCCCCCCCCCCTCCCCTTATATATAAGATGGAATTACTCAGGTTACCGGATATATATACAGTATATATGTATTTTAAGGTCTTTTTCGGCATTGAAGGCCATTTAAACCCCCGTCTCTATTTATTTTTAAGTGTGACCAATCGAATTGAAATAAATTGTCGCATGAGACGGGATGCGAACCCGCCACTCTTGGTACAAATGGCCAGCACCGGATATATTACCTAGTAAAAAAGAAGCAGTCAAAAGAAAATTGTTATTCTAGGTAAACAATAAAAGATTATGAAATAGTAAAATAAATTATATTATCATATCTTTTAACGGATTTATTTTTTTTTTATCAGATTAGTCTATTTTCATTTGTTATATATATAAACATTAATAGATATGAAAAGAGAAATTGATAAGGAAATCATTCATATTGAATATTAAATTTATCGCTTTTTGTTTATATTTTGATTCTGCCCAAGCCAAATTTAAGATACAAAAAAAAAAAAAAAAAAAATAATAATAATAGGGGCGGAGGTTTGAACGATCCAGGTGATTATTCTCCCCCGCCTCAGCAAAGTGAATAAATTTTAAACAATATAAAATATATTTTATAATTTATAACAAAATTTAAACATTATATTTTTCTTTTTATATATTTTTTTTTGATTGAATCTTTAGTCAGATTTCGAAGAGGGAAGGGGGAGACCGAGTGAAGAATAGATATTAATGAATTATGGAATTTAACATTTTTAAATATGCTAAAGGTCGCTTTCTCTGACGATTTTAATATTATTAATGAATCAGACAGAATAAAAACATTTATGAGTCATTAATGCGTTATCAGAAAAATTGGTTATATAATATAACTTATAAAAAGTTTCCGGCTTTTGAAAATTTAATCCCATATTTTACCTAATAATCCCCCATAATAAATATATTAAGGCAAAAAATTGATTTTTTTTTAGTCCTTATCTAGAAAGAAATTAAATAATTAAAATATCTTACAATGAGTAACTCCCGCAAGTGTCTGGTAGAAGCTTCTTGGCTGGCCGTCGAGCTCATTAGCTAAGCTAGCTCCACCGTTAATTGTCGGGCCTCCATCCAGTGAAGAAGAGGAATACGAAAATTCAGAAGCTCCGAGAAGCCAACGAGCCAACGAACCACATTCGGTTGGATTATTTGATAACCATTCTCCAAATTCTTCTATATTAGGGCCTCCGCGTGATTCCGCCTGAAATAAATATAAAATGAAATATTTTTAATTGCTGCATAAGTGTTATTCGGGGATGAGAGAAGTAATTGATTGTGTTAAAAATAAATCGATATTCTTAAAAGATATAATAACCAAAAATCTTTCATTTTTTTTTCCCTGGCTAAATTAATAAAATAATCGCTCAAGAGAAAATACTTTATTTTAAAAAATACTTTTTCCCAGTAAAATTATTCCAATATCTTAGGGTATATTTTATTTCTATAAAGTTGAATAATTATGTTTGACAACCCCAATATGTTAAAAAAAAATTATATTAGAGTCCAGGCATTTCTATTTAAGCCATCTGGTATCCAAAAGGCTTAAATAAAATTATCGGACTGCCTGGGACCCGAACCCGCGATGTTTGGTATAGGAGGTAGGCACGCTACCTACTACCAACAATTGGAGGTTGTGTGCTACCTACTACGCCAAGCCCGGGGCAAAAAAAAACCGTTGATAAACGTAAAAAAATAAGTGAGTCTAAAAGTAAATTTACATATTTCTTAAATATTATTTAAATTAATTACCTCTGGTGAGAAAAGTTGATCTAAAATAATTGATCTTGGGGCTGACTCTCCGGCCGATTCTAATCGTTGGGTAAATTCGTTGCGATTCAATCGAATTCCATCAGAAGAATATAAGCCAAAGAGAACTAAATAGAGAAAAATAATTAATCTTTAATAATAACATAATAGAGACTAATTAAATTTAGATTTCAAAAAAAAAAGATAAAATGATATGAATTTTGTATATGAAATTTTAAGAAAAAGTAAAAAACAAGTTTCGGTTTCGGCCGAAACTAAGATTGAGGCCGAAATTCGGTTTCTTGACCTTCCATATTTCAGATTGTTTTTCGCATGTTTTCATCATTACCAACATTGACCGAAATTCTTTGGTAGTGATAGTCATGGGTTAAAGAATTTTAGAGGCCGACGATCAAGAAATTCATTCTATACCCGCTTGACCATACACACAACCCAAACTCAGGCATCCTTGAAAGACATTCTTTCTCATACTGTTGTTTGGGTTTCAGTCTACTGGTCCATTTATTGGCGGATTGATCACAACGAGTTATTCCAAGCTCCAGAGCATCCTCTGTTCGCTCATCGCAACACTTATAGGTTGTATCTCGTGCGGGAAGGAGAGAGACTGGTGGCCTTCTGATATAGCACAACCTTTTGCAAGTTTATTATCTTTTACTAAATTGGATAATTGCATAAAAGTGCATATACATATCTGTACATATGTAATTTTTTAAGCCTCGAAATAATTATGGGAGAATAAAATAAAGACGTTTTTTTTCGGCTGAACCTGCTCTGTTCCAAAGATCAAGATTATTCACACAGCCACCAAATCTCATCTATATACCGGTATATAGATCTAAATGACAAAATACAACTTACATTTCAATTTCTCCTCATCGGTACCTCGAGTTAATAACACCAATCCACAAAGTAATTCTTTTAAAGCAATTCCTCTACTGGTTCCCCCGCAAGCTGTGTATATAAACTGTAAAGAAATTAAAAGTTATATGATTATCTCGAATAAATGCAAATTTACAATAATAGATATTTTTTTTGTCTAATCTATTTAAAATAAAGTAATAAATAACAAATGTGAAAGTTTTAACCCGATTGAATACTTACATGAGCCATTGCAACTGGAACGCCATCCCCAAGGACTTCTTTAACAAATGCTTGCTTAGTGATCATTCCTTGATTAACCGAAAGCCTTTTAAATGCTTCTTTAATACGTTTTAGTTCTCCATCGGTTACTATAATCAAATAAAAAATATTAAAAGATGAAAAAGATTGGATATGATATTGTTTAATAGAAATTTATGGTAAATAATAACGATTATTATTCATTATTATTAATATTCTGTATATATATATATATTCAGGATTTTAAGTGATTTTAACCAACTTTAATCAACAAATGTATTTTGCAATAATATATGCTAATGATTGGGATCCTATCACACACATTAACTTATACATTTTAATTATAGCAAATTATACGATAAAATTCATATTACGACTCTTTGGCCAACTTATTGAGTACCTCATTAACATTTAGGTTTCTATTATAATTTATTAATAATAACAAACAGATATAATGATTTTAAAAATACATGAAATTTGGTTTAGCTCTGGGGATCCCCAATGCCCAGGGGGGGGGGGGCTCACAAAGGGTTCGCCACTGATTAAATATAAATTGAAAGAATAATAGATTTTTAAAGTAGGAAATGATCAAGAAAATTTTGATTGATTTTAAACAAGTTAAAAAAAACTTTAATTATAAATTATTGATTAATACCAGATATTAAATTATCTAGAGATAAATAAATATAGTATTAAATATATATTATTATTATTAAATATAATATTATATACGAAGAAAGACAGACATATTCTATTAGAAGGAAAAAGTGAGTTAATTTGTTTTAATAATAATTATACGTATTTATAATAAACATTTGCAACAAATAAAAATACATATATCTATTATAAAATATAATAATATAATAATAATAAATCAAAATGAATTAGATTACATATTAATTCGGCTAATCTAATTGAAAATGATTTTTTCCTTTTCTAGCTGTCAAAATATTATGTCATCTTAACCTGAAATAATCTCAACTCAATTATTCTGTAATAATAATTTATTACCTCGATTTAAAGCCTCTTCATATAGAAGGGGATGCGGTTTTGAACCTTTCACACCCATTTTTCTTTTTAAATAATATGATTATCCGATTAATTTTGTTAATTTATGTATAAAATTTAAGACATATAACTTATCTTCCGACTCATGATCAAAGACTGATTTTTAATTAATTCAAAATATCACTTGGTAGATGGGTAGACCAATCGTTCCTTTTGGTTAACAAGTTCGTCCATTCACGTTCCCTATTAAATACTCGTTCTTTTGTCCTTGTGTAAGTTCATTTTTTGATAGGGCTTTTTATTTCTTATTTTGTGCAATGAATCATAGATAATAGCAATGAATTTTTCTTTAAAATTTTTAATTTCTTTTTTTTAATTGAAAATTTAACTAAGCTTATTTTGTTTCAGTTTATTTAATATTCTTTAGAGATGGGCAAAATCGTTCTTTTTGAAAAACAGGTCGTTCGCCGTTCGATCTCTGAAATGACCTGTTCTCCACGTCCTGTTCGTCCATCTTTTTTCAATTCTCTCCCCCCCCCCCCTTCACTAATCTCATTGAGAATGAAGCAGTTTAAATTTTACTTTCTCTTACCTCTATATATGTTAATATATAGAGAGAAAATATTGGTTTCATGTAATGGTGGGCATTCCGTTCGCGATTCAAGGGCGTACCTAGGATCAAATCTAGGGGGGGGGGAAGTCATGGTCGTCCAGATTGTGACATAACTTTTTTTAATATAGAGGGGATAAGCCTTGGAATTAAAGGCATAAAAACCCTCGAGTCCTAACAAAAAAAATCATTCCCCGTTTGGTTACCCCTGGTGCATCGTGCACTATGACACACACCATACCCACCTGTCTCTGGCCGAGGCTAACACTCGGTACCCCATGAGATGACCCAGATGAATCTATGAATGAAATCCCTTCTCTCCTTTACCAGCGCCTGCTTTAGCTTATATGCCGTCCCGGACAAAAACATAAATTGCCCCCCCCCCTTAAGTATTCATGTTTTTTTGTTAATAAAATTAAAGAGTTTTCGCATTCACTTATCGTAAGTCAGCGTTTTCCAAACTGTGAGGCGAAGGCGCGCCTTCATATTATAAAAAATAAATAATTTAGATAATTTTTAAAAATTGAAAATTTATAATAATATATCTTAAACACAAGTGAAGAAACAGTTACAAATTAAATGTAGGACATTTTGCGGGCCATTGAATCAAAATGCAAAATTGTCCCGCAAAATGCGGAATAAATGGTTGCCATATATTTTCTTGATATCAAAATTGCGCCCTTTAAATTATAAAATAACTTTTATGTTTGAATATCTCCAAATCGAGATATTTTTCTGCCCAAATGGGGCCCAGACCCCTCAGGGCTCCCCCTGGAACTTCTAGTGGCTATGTGGCTCAAGATAATTCTTGGTTTTTTACACCATTTCAGTGTGGTAAGAAGCTGAATATTCTCTATCGCCCTACCATGGGCGTCCGCAGGATTTTTTGCAGGGGGGCAAGGATTTTTTGCAGGGGGGGCAAGTCACTTCAAGATAAGTTAAAAAAAACGTATTTTGATATTAATAATGTTATACATCTCTTAGTATTTAAAGCTTTCTCACCGCGGCAAGGTGGATGTATACTGTGAAAGATTTTTTTGTATTTTTTTTTGTTTTATACATTTTTTTGTATCATTTTAATTTTCCAGGGGGGCAAGTGCCTGGTTGCCCCCCTGCGGACGCCCATGCGCCCTACCTAATTTTGTTTCGTTTCTTAACATTATAAACATTTAATTTTTTTTTCTTGCTTCTGGGGAGGAGGGCAGCTGCCCCTCGCTGGGTGCGCCCATGCCCTGAATCCAAAAACATGGTCTATATAAATGTATATTAACATATACATTTAGGTAAGAGCAAGGTATTTCGAATAGACAAGGCAGGCCCATAGTCCCATTTCTAGAAGAGAAAATTAAAAAGAACTATGAACGGGTCGTTTCAGAGATTGAAAGGGTAACGACCCGTTCCTCAAAAAGAACGATTTTGCCCATCTCTAATTTGTGGCTTACTTGGATTTGTTCCTATCTTCAGGATCAATAATAATAATAACCTCAAAATTATATTATACTTCAGATAATCCTATAATATTATTATGTTTATTTTATTTTGGAAAGGATTATATACATATATTTAACAATTTAATATTTTAAAAGTAATTTAATTAAATAAATGAAAGTAAGAAATTTTCTCTTTAAAAAAATATTTGCTTAAATTAATTTTAATTGGTTATAATTTGTTTTTACAGAAATCACATATTTCATTTAAATTTTTATAATGTCATTAGCTGACGATATTGTAAAGAAACATTCTCTGGATTCGGATGAAGAGGATGAAGCTCAAACAATTAAAGAAAAGTATTGATCTTTGATGAATTAAAATGTTATATTAAAATTTAATATATTGTTACACATAAAATTTTATAGATATAGTTATATTGAAACTTAAGAAAGACATAATAGTAATATATAGAGTTATTTTATTTATATTACATCCTTACTTGACATTTTGTCCACATTAGAGAACACTTTAAGATTTAGCCCAATTCTCTTAATCATTTTAAACGTTCTATTGAATTTATCATCTGATAAGCAATAATAACCTAATTAGAAAGTGAAGTTTTTATAATAGATATGTTATTGATTATATATCTAATTATTTTAGATACCAGATACTCCGGGATGCAGATATTGAAGGTCAAGAGAATGAAACAGATGCTGCAATCTTAGCTGCTGGGGGAGAATCTCGTATTACTCCATTTAATTTAAAAGAAGAGCTTGAAGAAGGACATTTTGATACACAGGGCAACTATCATTGGAAAAAAGAAAATGAAATTCGAGATTCTTGGCTAGATAATATTGATTGGGTTCAGGTACTGATTGATTCAGTATCAAAGATTTCATAAAAAATCGTTTTGAATATTGTGAAAAAGATTCCTGAACTTCATCTAATTTACAAACAATTTTGCTCAGAAAATAATTTAGATTTATTATTGGGTCTTTCCTGTTAATATAATTTTATTTTTATTTTTATAGATTCGTGAAAATTCTAAACCCATACCAGAAGATGCTTCAAGTGATGTCAGTAGTGAACCAGAACCCTTTGATCCAACAATTGTATGCCAAAACATGCTTAAATTAATGAAACCTAAAGAAACAGTAGCACAGGCTCTTAGACGACTTGGTATGGGCTTTAAAATAATAAAATAAATTGGAATTTATTTATAAGCGAGAGAAAAAAGAGACAAATATTAATTAGAATAAATCACCATCTTTATTATTAGCAATTTTTCTTAATATCGTTTTGCAAATTTGGTCATCTTGTTTTATTTAAATTCATTCATATGCAGTCTCTTTTTCTTTTTCTTATTTTAAAATTTCAATGATTCTCTAATATCCTGATATACAGCCCTGTAGTTCTTAATTTATAAAAAAAATTTAGGAGGAAAAGGTAGTCTTTCTGCTTCCCAACGTTGGAAAAACAAAGGTAATCAATCCCAAAAGAAATCATCTGAAGAAGAAGAAAATATAAATAAAGATATGGAGAAAATGGGCGAATTAACTAGTCTTGCAAATGACTTATTGACAAAAACAGGAAATATGGATGTATATCAACAAAAATATGAAGATATTGAAAATATAATTAAAAAGGTTTGTATCTACAAGAGGCAAGTTTTTAATTTTATTTAATATTCATCGTGGGGTCCGAAGGGCCGGATTTAAGAGTACCTGTTATGCCGCCTTTAGGATAAAGTCCGTTTGCCGCTCCCTCTATAGTTAGGGTTACCATCATTTATTGGATCCAGAAACTTAAAAAAAACACTCTTGTCTCATTCACTCTCACACACCATGCACACAGTCTTTTCAGCAACTCAGGCCCTATAAGACTTTGACGATAGCCGTTATATTTATAATATGTATATTTGGGGTCCAGGCAGTGGCGTAGCGAGATTAACTCGCGCCCGAGGCACAATACCTTTTTGCGCCCCCCCCATTCGAAAACCATATAATATTATATCTAATATATACAAAATTATCATAAACAAAAAATATTCATTTAACCCTTCCAAAATAACACTTATTCCGAAGTTTTTTTTTTTTTTTTATAAATTATCTAAATTTATTTTCTTACAAAGATATATATATATATTTTTTTTTAGGTAAATAAAAAGAGACCTTTTACAAATACTGAACTAAACATGTATGATGAGGATTTTGAAGAAAAAGAATCACAGATGATTAAAAAGGCAAAAATTGATGAAAATGCTTCAACATCTGGCCAAGAAGATAAAAAAGAAGTCGAAGAAGTGCGTTGGTTTTATAAATTGACAAATACGGATGATGCAGAATTACATGGCCCTTATACAAGTGAACAGATGCAGAAATGGTCTACAGATGGAACATTCCCGACAGACAAAGGCGTTTGGGTGAGACGAGCTGGTCAGGAAGGACCATTTTATGCCAGTCGAAGAGTCGATTTTGAATTGTACTTGTAACTTTTGTTTTAAATAATTAATAAAATCAAAATATACTTATAAATTCATTATCTAAGTTCTAAATATTATGAACCATTTTTTAATGATCTACAATTTTTGTTTTCAAACAGAAGATTTTTGACATGATCGCAATACTTTCTCACTATATATTACATAGAGTAAAAAGAAAGTATAAAATGAGAGAAAATATTTAGCATTTTTATAGATTAAGTCACATGATTTTTCTGTGCATTAATTTTTTTTATATATACTAAAAGAATATTATTTCAATATAAATATAATTTCCTCCTAATTTTGTTAAATTCCTCATATGAAATATAAAAATATTGGATATTTCATTTATTTGAGTATTTTTATTTATTAAAATAAGTTCACATAAGAAGTAGCTTTATGAAAGATACCGAGAGAATTATGTTAAAAAAATATCGATGAATATTAAAAAGCAAGTTCAAATTAATTAACATATTTAAAACAAATAAAATAAACTAACGATTTAAAAATAAGGTATTTTAATTTTTTTTTTTTTAAATAGTCTTTAAAAAACTAAAGGAACACATCCATTTTTTTCAAAAAGAGAAGATATGTGTTTCTCAGTGTTCAACTATCAGTTGAAGAGGGGGGGGGGGGGGGGCAAATTTCTAAATTCGCCCCTACCTTGGATGAACACTCACCTCTTGTACTAAGGTTCAATGATTTCCGTCTCAAGCGATTAAAATTTTTTAAATAAATAATTTACAAAAATTGGTCATAGTCTAATTTAAATTGCCACAAAAATTAAAATATTTTCGATAAAAAAAAGTTATATTTATTTTTATGACAAAAAAATATCAATCTAGAAAATTTTTACTACAAATTTGAAGAATATATTTATATTAAATATATTATATTACCTATTAAATAAGCCCCCACCAAGTGGTTGAGAAGTTGGAGAATAAAGACTTTTTGCTAAGTCAGCTAGTTTTTTTTTTTTTTTTTTAAGGTCTTTTTCGGCATGTAAGGCCATTTAGACCCCATCCCTATTTATTTCAAATGATTAAGTCAGCTAATAATAAAAAATACAACTCTATTTTTTTAAAGTGAAACTTTTTTTGATCGACACAAATTTTTTCGTTTCTCTATCAGCATGTTACAAGCCGTGACGTCAAAGGCCGTGACGCTACAAGTTATGACGTCACAAGCCGTGACCACAAAAATAGGAAAGTTGAAATTTAATATATATGATGAATTATAAAAAATAATTGTGAGATTTAATTATTGAATTTTTAAATCGATAAAATATAATTTTTAAAATAATTTAAAATGATTCAAATACTAAATAAATATTTTTCCCAGTTTTGAAAAATTTTCAGTTAAATGCCTACGATCCGAAAAAAGTTTCACTTGCATCGTGGTTTCATAAAACCACACAATGTTTTTTTGATTTTCCCACATTTTGGAATATACTCTGCCAAAAATTATTTAAATATTATTTTTTTTATTAATTAAATTTATGAGTCTTAGTTTATTTTTTCAAGATTTATAATTAGGAATTAGGTATGTTCCCTGATTATAGTTTATTTATTAAAAAAATATTTTTTTTCTTTTCAGGTATCTTCATATAGAGATTCGACTATTTTGAATCCCGCATCTCTTTTTTTACATCTTTGACATATTCAATCATTTCTTTCACCTGTCAACATTATGTAAATTTTTATTCTTCTCAATTTCCAATTTTTAAGGTCAGTAATCATATAATACTTTTATTTAATTTATCGATATATTTATTTAGAATGAATTATTTAATAAATTCACTGAGTTGATGTAAATATTCCCAACTGACACTATTATCAAAATTCTCACATTTTAATATTTTATTCCGTTTTTATTCACTTTAAATATTAAAATAATAATAATTTCTTAACAAATTATATATTCGTCTATTTCCCAAGCATAATTTCTTCAAATATTTTTGATAGTCAAATGTCAGATTTTTTTAATTATAATTTTTAATAATTTTATTCTGATAACGTTCATATTCCTTTTCTTGTTTTTGATCTCTATACAATATTATTATCATTATTTAATAGATTTTATTAAAAAATTATAACTGAAATATACAGGCATTCAGATTTAATAATTTTATTATTTTTTTTTTTTTTATTTTCAGATTATCATCTTATTTGTGAGCATGCATTCAGCCAACTTTTCTTGCCCTCCAATCAACTGGTGAGTTTATTTAAATTTTATTTTTACTTGAATGTGAGGAAGAAGTATAAAAGTATAAAAGTTGCAACAACAGACAAAGAAAAGATAGTTTCTCTTCATTCTGAACATCTGACACATGTCAGTTCCATGATAAAATACATTCACAGAATAAAATTTCAAATTAATTCATTTTCTTTGACTGCTGCCAAAGAATTTGTCTATCACATTTCATTTAATAAAACCCAACAGCCTTTTAATTAGCTTTGAATAATCCTTTTATTAATGAAAAATATATATATCTATATACCAGTATATATGTAGAGTCCTGGCAAAAAGATTCTATCATCCGCAATAAATTTCTTATTCGATATGTTTGAATTTAAATTTCTGAATTTATTTCCAAAATAAAATTAAATAGAGTTCAAAATAAAAAAAAATTTATTTATAATATAATTTATTTCAAAAATTTGTTCATTCACTTTGAAATGGGTGGACAAAAACTAAATATACAAAGTTGGAAAAAATATGATATTTAAAATAAAATAAGAGAGAATATTTTTAATAACTAATATTGTTTAAACTAATATACATGGAATTTAATAATGATTTTTTTCTTTTTTTTAGGATATCTCAATTTTTATTTATCAACATATATTCATCCAGACAACGTTCTTTGCAGTCAATTGGGGAGTTTATTTAAATTTCACATTTAATTGAATTGAGAAGAACAAAGAGAATAAATGTCCAAAATCATATCTGGCTCATGGAAATCGATAAAAATTTTTAATTGAATAATATACAGGCAAGATAAAAGAGCAGTTGTTGTACTACCCTTATGTTTATACAATGCTGATGATTTCCTATTAACAAGTAAGTTATTGATGATTATTAAAAGTTCATTTATTATTAATAATCATTAAAGCCTAGTTCACCCCTAGCAACAAAGTCGCGTTTAAATTTTTAATATTAAAACCATGAAAAAATAATATGAGAAAATTCTTATGGATCCACATATATTACAAAAAAATGAGATAAATGAATTATTATTGTATTATCTTTTCTAATTACAAGATTATTAATTAAGACGCTAAATAATTAATTGATTGGACCTTATTTAAAATTCTTGCATCTTATTCAATCATAGGCAACTTATCAGGACTTGTAGTATATTTTAATTATATATATATATATATATAATTATATATTCGGTTGTGAGATGCTAATGATCGATTCACTCATTTTAGTCAGCTGTTTAAACGTCATGCAAATGATTATTTCAATCCTATTTTTTAATCTTTGAGTATTTTTTTTTTTATAATGAGACAAACGCGGGGACAGCCCTTGTTTCTCACCCTATCAGGAATCTAAAGCTCAATCATCCTTGTAGAGCGTAAATTTCTACCTAAAAGAAAATGTTTTAATATTAATGAAAGAATTAATTAAGAATCAGTGGTACTTTGTGAGAAAATGAGAATTTTTTTATATTAACAAAATTTTTCATTAATTTGCAAATTATTTCATTTATTTGTCCACATTTTACTTTTATTTAAAAAATTTATTATTTTTTTTCAGATTTGATATTTACTGCTCGCTTTCCGAGTTCAACCCTTCGTCTCCTTCAACACTCTGCACTTGGTGAGTAATCTAATTATTTAATTTTATTTTTCTTGTAAAATATTGTAGAATTTGGGGGAGGCGGGAGGGTAAAGAATAAATAATAAATAACTTAATTTTTTTTTGGCCTTGTTTGATCCAGAGTTTTCATCTCTCAAGGTCTCCTCTTACAAATTTTTCCTTTTCTTTAATTCAACCTTGTTTAAAAAAAAAAAAATAGAAATTGGGAACTGGCTTCATTTAGATATTTTTTTAAATTTGTTTTTAGTTTCTTTTAGAAAGAAACATTTATTTTTTTCAATCGTTTTCAATCCGGCCAAACAGATATTAATAATTTTTCCCACGACCGCATGTTCTTACTTCCAAATGCGAGGATCCTGACAATCTTTGTGCCATACTAGACTTTAAGTGGACAGTTTACTCGAGTCATTTTGTTTTCAAACAGGAGTAGTAGAAGGAATATGGATAATATGAATATGAAATTAATTTTATTTTATTTTTTTATTTATTACAAGAATGGCCCCGGTAGAACACCATTTGGCCAGCTTCTATTATGGGGAAATTAATTTTAATTTATTTATAAATAATAACTTTTATTTTTTTTTTCAGCATCTTCATCTATCCCTGGCACCAAGTCAAACGAAGGCTAAAACAAATTAATATGCAAATGAGTGGACATCGAATAGAAGCAAAATCTCAACACTTCGACTTCTACCCCATCATCGAGATTGTCCCTGGAGCACCATCTCAGCAAACAAACATCAGGCTCCCTCTTCATCACCAGGTTGGCCTAATTAGTATTCAATTCTTTTTCTATGAAACCCTTTTTGCTATCACCTATCGGCTACACTTTAATCATAATTAAATATCTAACTGGAAAAAATGCAACATATTCTAATTCATATGGGGATTCTTATATATACTAATTTTTTCTCTTGAAAGGTTAAAATTTTAAATTTTCTTAAAAAATAATTATAAATTTATCTATTTTTTTAAATGGTGAACAAAGATAAAGGGTGTCCTTAAAAATAAATTTATCACTATTAATTTATTAATTTAGAGGGTGCGAGATTATATTTTAAGAGTTTATTTAACGATAGGATAGAATCAAAAAATATTGCCTACTCTGAGATTTATTAATAAGGCATACTTTTTAAGGGTGCGTGAATAAATATTCTAATATCCTGTAGTTAAAATGAGTATTTGGGAAAGGATTAGGGGATAAATGAAACAATTATTTAATTAAATCATCTTTATTGAATATTTAAAATATGATGATAGAATAGCATAAGAAATAATAAATAAATATTTCTTTTTTTCAGAAGAGAAGTAAACTTCTTCTTTTCTTGCCTTATCCCCGGAGTGCGGGGTCGGAACAGGCCGGCCCATCGCACGGTCTGACGCCTGTTGAAAATAAAGAAGGAAGGGACCGACATATAAAGAACAGAAGGACTGCCAATCCCAGCTCGGGTAGCTCGTGGTCACCATCCACGTACCCACAAGATGTGGGCCTCTTAGCATAGAACATTTTTTACAATTGTGAACTGATACCCGAAAGCGTCTTGTAGTGTTGCATTCACCTCAAGCAAGAAGCCATTCGATTAAACTCATCTCCCTGCTTCTCGTTATTGCGATTCTACTAGTGAGAATAAAACGTCACAGGCTTCACATCTCTGTTCAATTAAAAGGTAATTATGATTTGCATATTTCACTATCATAAAGGGTTAACATTTTATTTTTAAATTTTCTACTTTAACATTTCGTTATAAAAAAAAAAGCACTGTTCACAACTTTCTCTTACCATGGGTACTGTGCGACCGAACACACCAGATTTTTATTTCTTATTAAAATTAAAATAAAATAAATTATATGATATAAAATTGAATTTTTTAAATTTATAAAACCACTAGCCCAAATAACACTTTCATAAGATGAGTCAAATAATTATTCTGCAAATATAAATATTCCAATATTAGGATTAGAATTAAAAAAAAAAATATTTGTTAAAGGATTAAGGGATAAATAAAACAATGATTTAATAAAATAATCTTTATTGAATATTTTAATGATTGAATAGGATAAAAAATAATTGCTTAATAATAATATTTCTTTGTTTCAGAAAAGAGACCTTAGAGAAAAAAACATCCATGTTCGTCATCATTATTCATCATTATTATAAAATAAACAGCACATACGCAATTGCACATTATTTTTAAAAATGTAAAGAAGCAAGTCTTTTAGTTGAATTCATCTCGAGGAAGGAGCCACCTCTGTGCAAAAATCATCCCTTCTATTGCGATTCTATTAGTGAGAATAAAAGGACACACACCCCTCATCTCACTCCAATTAAAAGGTATTTATAATTTGCATATTTCATTTTCATAAAGGGTTAACATTTTATTTTTATATTTTCTTTCTTAACATATATTAATAAAATTATCCTTTTTTACTTTCTCTTACCTATATGTATATTAGGATGTCCCTTATTTTTCGATTTTTATTTTTTTTTTTTAATTATACCCTCTAATTTTTTATTTATATTATATTATAAAACACTCGTCTATGAAATTTGACTCCATTCGGAGTTCATATACCCGCTTGGACGAGATTTTGAAAATTTTTTTTTTTTGCGTATACGTTCTCATTATGTTTATTATATTAAAAGATACCCACAAATAAAATTTTACGTCAATCGGAGTTCATTTAGCCTCCCCGACCCCTCGGGGGTTTCGAAATTTTTTTTTTCACCGATAGGTTATAATTTTGTTGATTCTATTAAAAAACACTCGCAAAATAAATTTTACATCCAAAGTTCATTAACCACCCCTACCCCTCTTGAAACATGTCCAGTTAGCTGTTGGCGTGCGCCCGCGGAGACTTCCTATCTTTAATATGCAACTATTTAATTTTATTGAAATAATTTGATTAGAAAATAATAAAACAAGAAATTAAATACCAATATTTACTTAAAAGTACTCAAAAGTAATAAATTTTGTCGATATTTCCTTTTCTTTTTTACAGTCGGGATAAAAATGCCTCCTTTCTGCTCCTGCTCACAACGTTGAAGGAATGGAATGGCTTTTGGTCTCCCTCAACGATTATTATGAAAGTTTTCTATTAGCATTACAGCCCTTTCAGCTGTATCATTCACAGCTTTTAGAGAAAGAACTGGTCTTTTGACTTCTAATCTGCCACCAGAGAGGATTCTTTTCAAGAAGTGTCGTTCTACCTTCAATGGAGCATAATCTTTTTACAAAATCCTATAGACTTTTCTTCTTTAAATTACTTACCATCTTCGTTTTTGTTTGGATGTCACCATCCAAAAGAGATATAATGATCACTTCGCTAGTTAAATTATATTTGGGAAAAACTTTCTTAAGGCTGCTTTAAAAATGATCGGTTCACTTTTTCGTAATCTTGTAATGCTTTCAGAAAGCTCAAATCTTGAAAACTCACCTTTACTGCCGAAATACATTGAATCCATAGCCTAACTAACATAAGTCGTTGTCATAAAGAAACAGATAGATATCTGGTAGTCCTTGTTTGTCTGGGTTGCTCAATCTAGCACTAAATTTTCTCCAAATATAATTTAACTGAGGAAGAGGTCTTCACTGGGTATATCGCTTTTCGATGATAAAGGTGACAAACAAATCAACTCCGAATGGGGTCAAATTTCATTTACGAGTGTTTTATAAGTAAAAAAATTAGAGGGTATAACTAAAAAAAAAATAAAAATCGAAAAATAAGGGGAAAAATAAGGGACACCCTGATATATATATATAGAGAAAGTATTGTATTCATGTCAAAAATTCAATGTGTGGAGATTTTGATGGATCTTCACATTTTGAGGCCCCCTGAATCCAAAAAAAGTGATTTTCGCACTATGGTCTGTTTGTGTGTCTATCTGGGTTCAATTTAAAGCATGAAGGAATTGAGCTAGGAGGTTGAAATTTTATATTTAAGCTAGACATCCACCTAGAACGTGAAAATAAGCTTGTAATCAAAATCGGCCAAAAAGTACTAGTACATTACTAATGTACTTTTTCAGTTTTTATGATTTTCTCAAAATTCGCTCCAATGATTTTGATTAAAATTCAAAAATCAATTATGATTTTTATTTTTTGTAAACTCTCTCTTTCTAATCATATTAAATAAGAAAAAATAATAATTTTTATTTTTACAGAACCGACATTTAATTCAGGGTGGCTCTATCTCTAACTCAGGAATTTATTTTACTTGTTTTAAGAGTAGACATTTTCTTACTGTTAGATTTTTTTGGAACTTGTTCACCCTTATGTCACTTATTTTTACCTTTCTTTGAACCTGTGGCTTTTTCAAGAAAATTATTTATAAATAAATCATTTGTCAATTAGAAAATGTTTAATTAAATCATGGACTCGCAATTTAGAAAATTATAATTACAGCAATTTTTGAAAAATTTTTTTAAATAAAAAATAATTAACTTTCTTAAGAAAGTCTCATTCCATTAAATTTTAAAAAATATTTAATATTTATCTTATAATGGATTATTAATTACAAGTTGAGCAAATGATGAATAATTGAAATTTATTACTTGTGCTTTCCAGTTTAGCTAAAATCGCAGATTTAAGTGTCAAATATTCAAAAAATTTTCCATACTAAATAAATAAATGGTAATAAAATATTTACTTAAGATACGGTATTTAAATTAGAAAATAAATGGATATTTAATTAGAATATAATTAATTAATTATATTTTCTTTTGTTACAGCATCTCTTCATGTGTCTCAAGGCAACGAGTCGAAGTTTGCTAAAACAAATCAACATGCATATGAGGGGGCATCAAAAAGAAGCGAAATCTCAACACGTTGTTTACTCTTTGTTTTATAATCATCGACCTTGTCGCCCGAGCATCCATCTAAGCGCTCTCCGAGGATATCTCTTTGCACTAGGTAAGTAGGCCTACTGACAATCAAATTTTTCAATTTATCTCATAATTTCCTAGGAAAGATCTTTCTCTTTTAAAATCTCTGATAGTCCAATAAAAATCCTCCCTCATTTTATATTTGATTATCATTTCTATAGAAGGCCCTCTCCCCCCCCCCCCTTTGATTGTGCTACCAACAGATTCCTTTTTGAGAGGGATTCAAATTTTTTCATTATTTTTGCCAAATTGTTTTAATAACAAATCAACTTGCTTGATTATGAAAAAATATAAAATTCAAAAATTTTTTCTTACAAATTTTAATTATGTATGGGAATAATACTTCAAATAATAATTAAAAAAATTATCTGCTTTCTATATTAGGTCTATAAAAATGATTGGGGTGGCAATGTTTAAATTCTTTCTATTCTTAAATGTTTAATTATCCACTAACGCTGAGAACAATCGTTCATATTTATTTATTATAATTCGTGACTACATGTTATAATTTTTTAATATTCAATTTAAATATTTTTCAAAATTAAACCAAAATAGTTTTTTTTTTTAACTACCAACTTGATCTGTTTCTAATGGGTAAGATATAATAGGCCTAATTCCTTTTTGTCTAATCTAAAAAAAAAAATATTTTTTTTATCTTTGGTTGGTTATTTAATGTAGAAATAATGGTGGTTCTGGAGGAGGTGGGTTAAATTAGATTGTAGTGTCCCACAGGGCAAAAGGACGTTAGTGAAAGTGAAGAACGAAAATGAGACACTAACCCTTGGGAGAATCCGCCTGTGTAAGGGAACCCATCAAGGGTGAGTTGAAAAAGTTTAAAATAAATTTTTGACTGACATTTAAAGTTAAGGTGTTAAAAGAGAGTGAAATTTGAGGCCAACAAATATATATAGTTGGCGAGAAAAAATTGTAAACGAATAATAAGTACTATGTAAAATCCGAATAATGAAGATTATATAAATGAATAAACACACTCGGCCTCCGTCATCAAACTTTTGCTTTTTATTAACAAAAATTATTCCTGACTCCGAGGGCACCATTCTAAATTGGCAACTGAAGTCCAGGGGGGTCTCTCGTTATTCCAACGGCCCCTGGAACTTTCAGTGAGAGCTCCTCCACTCTCATCGGAGTCCACCTACCCGTCTGCCAACACCCCATCAACACTTAACATAACAAGATATTGAATCAAATCAATTAAGTAAAATCCTAAATGGAATCATCAAGTAATTTGAAGAATTCTATTGTATGATAAAGCAGAGAGAAAAATATAAAATTTTCTTAATTAATCCAACAAACCTCTCAATTTTTCATCCCTTGTCAATTAATTATTGATTGTGTCGCGGGAGAGGTAGGGGGCAAATTATTTTCACATATATATATTCATCTTTTCTATAAAAATTTCCATTAAAATCATTCGATTTTCTTTTTAAAAATAATCAACAAATATTGTTATATAATTAATTTTACAAATTCATTCAACAGTAGGCTATAGAAATTATATAAAAAATTCAGAAAATAACGCTTAAAAAATTTAATTTTAAAATTAAATTAAAAATGGGGGTGGGTAAATAAATTGAATCTCATAAAAATTATTTTACTTCGAATTTATCCCTAATAAATAAATAAATACAAAAAAAACACTTGAAAGTATTTTATTTTAAATAAATAAATACAAAAAAAACACTTGAAAGTATTTTATTTTATTAGGGGTGGGTCTTAAGGATGAGTAAATAAAGGGAGTCTTTTAAAAATTATTTCACTTCGAATTTATCCCTAATAAATAAATAAATACAAAAAATGACACTTGAAAGTATTTTATTTTATTAGGGGTGAGTTTTAAGGGTGTGTGAATAAAGGGAGTCTTTTAATATAGTTAATAGTTATTTAATTTCGAATTTATTCCCAACAGAATAAAACCCCGTTAGTTTGCAAGTGAAAAGAATTTTTATAAATTGAGAACTTATTTGCTAATTTTTATTCTTGGGCACTCAGAGAGCAATGCTATTTCTTTATCGATCGATGTCTGCTTGTTTGCTGGTTGCCTGTCTGTCAGTTGTACACGAGTTGGGCCAAGAGTCAGTCGTTTGGGATCCTCTCTCTCAATCTCTCTCGTGTGTTTAGTTTTTTTATATTGTGTGTGCAAATAAGAGGTTCATCCCCCAAACTCGTTATTCCCCGACCGGTCATCTTAATATTACGGTAAAGATTCTTTTCATATCTCATTTGCATAATAAATTAAATTTCTATTTTCAATTTATTTTTTTTTCTCTCTTAACATATCATATATTTATAAAATTATCCAATTTTTAAATACAACGCTAAAATGAAGTCGTGTACCCCAGGTGGAGGGTGAGAAGGGTGTATATAAATCACCCCTTCTAATAAACAAAACAGTAATTTTCTTCAAAAACCAAGTTTTAATAGAAAATTTTTTTTTTTTTTAATTTTTTTTAAGCAAATGTATTACTTTCTATCCCTTGTCACCCTCCACCCTTCTAACTAAGAATTTAGTTCTCCTATAATATTTAATAAGAAATTAAATAAATGAAAATAGAAATTCTTAAACTTTTATCTCTCGTCAATCGTATAGTAATAAGTGAGATTTTTAGAGGTGGAATTTTTTTTTCACTGGATGTAGTGTAGTAATAGGGTTTTTTTTTTTTTTTTTGTAGGTGGTGGCTTAAATAGCCTCTGATTCAAATATTATTATATAAAATTCTTTATCATTTAAATAAAAGAACAGACAATTTCAAAATATCTTAATTTTTCTAATAAACTTCTCAAGTGTTCACCCATTTATTTATCAATTAATAATTAAATATGTCAAGAGGGATGGGGGCGGGGGGGCAAATTGCGGATCAAATCTAGGGGGCATGGTCAGACTGCTATCGTCCAGGGGGGTGGATCATATCGTCCAGATTGTGACATAGTTATTTTTTATATAGAGGGTAAAGCCGAAACTGAAGGCCTAAAAACTCCTTCGAGTCCTAACAAAAAGAATCATTCCCCGTCGCCAACCACCAATTTTGGTTTTGTTTGGTCCCTTTATAAACATTTGATTTTTTTTTGTTGCTTCTAGGGGGGGCAGCTGCCCCGTTCCCTGCTGGGTACGCCCATGATAGAGGGGGCAAATTACTTGAACAGTACAGTATACTCATCTATTCTATCAAATTTTCCATAAAATTCACCTAATTTTTTTTTTTTAACAGAAGTTGATTTGTTAAAAATAATAAAAAATTTATCAAAAAGAAACAAACCCTTAAGAAAATTGGACAAAAACGAATTATACCTTCAAATTAGAACAAATCAAGTACGGTGGCTACTTTATTTAAAAAAAAATATTTTTTATTAATCCCCTATTTGAATGAATTGAAGTAAAAAATCTGGTAGACTGGCGCACAGCACAATCTTTCTTTTACCTTCGGTAATCGAAAGTTGTGTTCTGTGCTTGTCACACCAGATTTTTTGTGTCGACATATATTTAGTTCCTTCCAGTACGCAACATTTGAATTAAGATGTAAAAATTTATAAGTATGGAAAATATTTATATTTTGTTACCATGGCAACCATTTCTTCCTATCTTCCCTATGAAATACAAGAGTAAAGTGGTTCCTCAAACAATTTTGAGAGCAAAATCAAGAATATACATTTGAAAGAGCATCTAAAAATAAATGATTTTTTGAATTTTAATCAAAATCGTTAGAGCGAATTTTGAGAAAATCGAAAAAACTGAAAAAGTACATCAGTAAAGCAATTAGTACTCTTTGGCGATTTTGATTAAAAGTTTATTTTCACGTGCCCTAGGAGGGTGCCCAAACTTGAAGATAAAATTTCAACCTCCCAGCTCAATTCCTTCATGCTGAAAATTTGAACACACACAGACAGACACAGACAGACAGACAGACAGACAGACAGACAGACAGACCATGTCGCGAAAACCACTTTTGGATTCAGGGAATCTCAAAACGCGAAGATCCATCAAAATCTCGACATCGAATTTTTGACATGAACTAATACTTTCTCTCTATATATATATTACATATATACATAGGTAAGAGAAAGTAATATAATTTAAATTGTATTAATTCCCCATTTTAAAAACTTATCCGATAAACATTTCGTTTATATTTAAACATGGAATGGGAAAGGATTATGGGAAAAATAAAACAATTATTTAATAAAATAATCTTTATTAAATAATTTAAAATATGATGATTGGATAAAAAAAAAAATATTTTTTTTGTTTCAGAAGAGAGCAAAAATGCATCTGCGTCAAAATGGCCAATCGATTGAACTCACCTCTTGGCAAAGTGCATCTTCTCCAGTGCGATTCTGTTTCTGGGGGAGAATAAAACGTCACACGCACCCCCTCTCCGCAATTAAAAGGTACTTATAATTTGAATATTTCTCTTGAAGAAAGGGTTAACATTATTTTTATATTTTCTTTCTTAAAACATATTTATAAAATTATCCTTTGTCTTAAAACTTGAAACCAGAGAGTGTAATAGGTGTACATCTTTAATTACATTAATATTTTCCCTTAAATATACAGTGTAAAAAAAATCGTTTATAAATATTATTTTTTATATTTTTTGTAAACTCTTTTTTTTCTACATGACAAACACATGAATCATATTTTAAATAAGAAAAATAATAATTTTTATTTTTTAATCTTTATTGAATAATTAAAACTTATCTTAAGATAATCTATAACATAGGAAATAATAATTAAATATTTCTTTGTTTCAGAAGAGAAAACAAAACATCCAAGTGCGTCATCTTCATTAGCAAATAATCAACTCGTACGCAAATTATTATTATTTTATAATTGTGAGTTGATAGAAGAAAGCAAACGAAGTGCTTTAGTTTCATTCAGCCCGAGCTAGGAGCAAGTCGGTTCAGCACTCGCTTCTTCTTACCTTGCGTTGTTGAAAGGTATTTATTATTTGCATATTTCATTTTAATTTATTTTCTCTCACTCAAAACATACAGTAGTTATATATTTTCATTTTTTTTTAATGATGAAATAAAATTGTGATAAGGGGTTTACATCTCCCGTTCTAATTAAAATAATATTACTAAAAAATAGTTAATCAATATTATTATTTTTTTTTTTGTAAAATTTCTCCTTTCTGGCAAATTCTCTCTATCTTCTAGTTAACATACACACACACACACACACACACACACGAATCTTATTTAGTAAGAAAAATAATAATTTGTATCATTTTTATTTCTTCCAGAGGGTGGCTTTGCTAGAGGTCGCCTTCTCCCTTCATCATCGACCTAATCGCCAGAGTATCAGCATCTCAACACACATAGGGGCTGCCTCTCTCTCTCTCCTCTCTCTCCCTATCTGCACCAGGTAGACCCTGACAATTAATTTTTTTTTTTCAATTTATTATATTAATTCTCCCCCTCCCTTTCATTTTACGAAAATTAAACAAAAACTATAGAATTCTGTCTCTCTGTCTTTTGATTAGGCTACCAACGGATTCCTTTTTTAAAGTGAATTGTACTTTTTTTTAAAATATTTTTTGACAAAGTTTATTGTCTAAATCAATTTTCTTTATTATGTAATGGATCCCGATGACAAAAAGGAATCCTAATTTTTGCTGTTGGTCCATGATTATCATATTCCTCTTAGGGGGGGGGGGGGGGGGGGGGGGGGGCGGCCCCCCACCCACAAAAAAAAAAAAACCAAATTTTTCCCGGGGGCAATTGGTTTGAAAAAAAAAAAATCCCCAAAAATTTTGTGAAAAAAAAAAAATTTTAAAAAAAAAAAATAATTTAAAAAAAATTTGATTGGGCCCCCCCGAAAAAAATTTTATATACGCCCCTGCCTCTTGGGGACTTGGAGTAATAAATAAATTTAATTTTGATCGATCTTGATGAATAGGATTTGCTTCAATCAATATTGATATTTAATTTTTTCAATTTTTTTTTTGTGATTATTTGTATATCGTGGTGTAGGTGTAGAGGGAGTGTACTTTGCTTTGCTTTAAATGGGAGAAATCATATAATTACAATTAGAATTGTGAATTTTATTCATTCAGATATTGAATTACAAAATTTTTTTTTAACTACCTACTTGTTTCTAGATAATAATTCCTTTTTGCACAATTTTCTTCATAAATTCGGTGTTTCAGGGTTTTTTGAAAGTTCCCGGCCCCTAAGTGCCCCAAATCGCCAATTTAGGGTAAAACACTTGAGCAACTATTATTTATAAAAAAATTAATGACATTTTTCATTTTAATCGAATTTTATTGATAAAAGAAAATAAATATGAAATATTTTGTATTGAAACTCCCACTTGATTCAAATTTAAATAGTTATAGATGTTTTTAAATCTTTTATATAGTCTTAATTAAAATACATGTAAAATTATAAATAATTTTGTATTATTATCTGCGTTATAGATTTTCGCTTCCGGCCTCTTGAAATTGACTCAACTCCATCCAGAGCGATCAGACTTTAGATCTCGCAAGTGGCTTCAATAGCAACATCTCAATCTTCCTACCAGGTAATTAAAAATCATTCATTTCTTCATCCCTTGTCAATTAATAATTAAATATGCCGAGAGGGATGGGGGCAAATAACTTTCAATTAATTTATTTCCATAAATTTTCCATAAAAATCACTGGATTTCTTATCTAATTAAAAAAAAATAAAAAACAACTTTCAGTTAATATCATTTCTCATTTAATATATAATCTATAGGAAAGTATAGATTTAACTATAATATATTAGAAAATAAAAAAAAAAATATTTTAATAGGGGTGAATAAAATAAGTATTTTAAAAATATTTTAAATATCAGATTTATTCTCTTGTTTTTAAGAGGGATGGAGGGAACAAATTATTCTAAATTTTAATTATTTTAGATTGGAGAAACAGACACGTTGAATATGGCCCACTTCATTTTTTTTATCTCGTTTAAAAAAACCTAACCCTTGGGGGGGAATATAAATTTTTTTTTTATTTTTAAAAACGTACAATTTGAATTTTTTTTATTTGACTTATAATATCACTCACCCAAATAATCTCTATATAATAATACTTTCTAAAGATAAGTCAATTATATTCTATTATAAATGGACCTTGTTGCACATTAGTGTGTCAAGCGCCAAAAAATTAAAAATTGAGTTAAGCACGGAATATTGTTTCAAATGCTATAATTAATAGTATTTTTTATGAAATATGTCCTAATAATATTTATATTTAATGTTACTTGTACAATTGACAAAAAAAAAAAATTGATATATAATCTAATCAAAACAATGTAAAACCAAAAAACTTTAATGTTAATTTTCTCAAATCTCGGTACCTGGCGCTTGACACACTAATGCGTAACAGGGTCCAAATAATATAATATATTTAAAATGGATATTTGTAAACGGATTACTGGTTAAATAAAATTTTTTTTTCTAATATTTAAAATTAATCTTAACTTATTACAATAAAATAGGAAATAATAATTAAATGTTTCTTTGTTTCAGAAGAGAGATCTTTGGAAAAAATCATACAAGTGCGTCATGATCATTATAAAAGAATCAACTCATACGCAAATGAAATTTTTTTTTTTATAATTGTGAGCTGATAGAAGAAAGCAAAGCAAAGAAAGCCCTTTAGTTGCCTTCACGTCGCGCCAGGAGCAAGTCAGCTGAGCTCGCCTCTCTCTGAAAGTGCTTCTCTTCCGTTGCGTTGATATTAGCGAGAATAGACACCCCTCCCTCCTAGTGAAAGGTATTTATTATTTGCATATTTGATTTTATAATGAATGCTACCCTGGTATGGTATCATATCATCATATCATACTATATAATAAAAGCCTAAGAGGGTGTCCGATGTGTGAAACAACCAATCAGGCCTCAGGGATAGCGCTGATTGGCGAAATACAGAGAGGGCGGAGCCGGAGAGGCAAATTCAAATTTTTTTTTAACCAGGAGAGATATCAAATTGGTTTCTTCCCTAAAGCCTTCCCTTGATAAGAATCTAAATTCGTTGTTTCAGAGTTTTTTTTAAATTCGGCAGCCCCCGAAATTTTTAATTCTTCTGTTTCTTCAAATAAAAACATGCTTTTTTGGATTTAAAATTCTTGAATGAATATCTATCAAGTGATTTAAAAGTTTAAAGACTTTTTGTGTAATTGCCATCCCCCCGAAATTTTTAATTCTATTTTCTTCAAATATTACTATGTTTTTTTGGATTTAAAATTCTTGAATGAATCACAAGGGGTTTAAAAGTTTAAATATTTTTTGTGTAATTGCCCCCCCCCCCGAAATTTTTAATTCTTCTATTTCTTCAAATATTAACATGCTTTTTTGGATTTAAAATTCTTGAATGAATATCTATCAAGGGGTTTAAAAGTTTAAATATTTTTTGTGTAATTGCCCCCCCCCCGAAATTTTTAATTCTTCTATTTCTTCAAATATTAACATGCTTTTTTGGATTTAAAATTCTTGAATGAATATCTATCAAGGGGTTTAAAAGTTTAAATCTTTTTTGTGTAATTGCCCCCCCCCCCCCCGAAATTTTTAATTCTTCTATTTCTTCAAATATTAACATGCTTTTTTGGATTTAAAATTCTTGAATGAATATCTATCAAGGGGTTTAAAAGTTTAAATATTTTTTGTGTAATTGCCCCCCCCCCCGAAATTTTTAATTCTTCTATTTCTTCAAATATTAACATGCTTTTTTGGATTTAAAATTCTTGAATGAATATCTATCAAGGGGGTTTAAAAGTTTAAAGATTTATTGTGCAATTGCCCCACCCCCGAAATTTTTATTTTAAAATTCTTGATTTTTTTAATAGGTCCCTCTCCGCCTGATTTCATTTGCATGCCCGTTGGCTCGAATCAGTTTATTAAAGGGAAATTGCTTCTTGCCCGTAATTTTCTCATGGCCTTCAAAACCCAGAGGCCGGGCAGGGCGAATACTCAAATTTTAAACTTGATTCATTGTATTTTCATTTAGGCAAAAATAATATGGGCTTTAAAATTTAGAGAAAAATTACTGATCACGTATCGAGACGCCGCCCGCCAGGGCTAAGTTGAGATGGGCGCGGCGAAGCCGCGCCTTTCTCAACTTGTTGATTTATATTTTTGCCCTTGCCAGTTTCTTTAAGAGAATTTATATTTAAACATACCAGGTATTGTCATTAATACATATATGAATTTTTAACAATAAATCACAGTTTGTTTTAACTTATTTTCGAACATTAATTATTTCTTATAAATATTTTGAATTCTTATAGTGAATTTAGTAAATGTGATTGCACATAGAGCGTTTATAATTTTAAAACAACTTCAAGTTGAAGTTCAAGGCCTCAAGAATTGTACAAACCTTTGGAGTCGGGCATCGCGTCCATTAGATTAAAATAATATTAAATCAACATCTACAAGTTGATTTAATTATTATTTTAATCAAACAATTTGAAGTTGTTTCAAAATTTTATTCGTTACCCGACTAGGATGGTCTTTGCCCCTAGAACATCAAAATCAAAATTTTTCAACAAGCTAAAACGAGGATTGCATTAATGTGAAAATCACGTATGTTTTAATGGCAATTCAAAAAGCAAAATAAATTCTATTTGTAAACGATTCCCCGTCAATGCCCTGAACAAAGGCGCATCTTAATTTGGCATAAATGCAACTTTCTAATGAAGTCATGCAACCAGGAAGGTATTAACGAGAGAATTTCTCCCCTTTTAATTAAAATATTTAAAAAAAAAAATTAATTCTTTCTATGTAGAGGGAGGGAGAAAAATTAAAATTTTAATATTCAAATTAGTTTTATAAATGTTTGAGAATTTGTTTGTTGAAAGCTCTATAGATTTTATGTCCGATTATGATGATCACTGTACATTTCAAAATACAAAATTCGGAAAAATATTTTTGGGGGGGGGGGAACAAACTAAAATATTTTGTGAGAAAAATTTTTTTTAAAAAAATTTTTTTTTTTTAAAAAAAAATTTTTTGAGGAACATTTTTTTTATAGGGGAAAAAAAGTTCTCCCTGCGGGGGAAAAAGTTTGGGGGGGGTGTGTGTATATCTCTATATATGTATATGTGTTTGGGAAATTTGGGGGGGGGGGCCCCCCCCCCCCCCCCGCTTAAATACGCCCCTGCAAAATTCTAATTGATATAAATTTGCATAGTTTCTTAGTTCATAATTTAAATAAATGTCCTGGAATATTAATTAATTTCTTATTATCTCTTGTTGATATAGATTTTCGTTCCCACGTGACTCCGCTCCCCTGCACTCCATCCAGAGGCTCTCGCTATCAGTGAGGCTTGGACCTCGGAGCTCTCTCTTACCAGGTAAATAAACATTATTCAATTCTTTATCCCTTTTTATTTAATAATTAAATATGTCGAGAGGGATGGAGGCAGTGCCGGATTAAGTATCATGGGGACCCTTAGGCATTCGAAATCTTGCGCCCCTGTCAGTTAATAATTTTACCAGTGTGCGTATATGGAAATTTTTTTCCGCCCTCCGAAAAAAAATTTTTTTTTTAAACTTGCTGAACATTTTTTTTCCCATCCCGTGGAAATTATTTTATCTTTTTTTAGACATATTTTTGCAGTCCTGCGGAAAATTTCCAGTCCAGCAATGGATATCATTTTACCTTTTTTTTTTTAAAGTTTCGGTAAGCCGAAAAATATTTTTTAAAAATTCTAACAAGCTCGGGGTCCATAAGCGATCGCCTCCTCCGCCTAATGGGTAATCGAGCACTGGATGGAGGGGACAAATTACTTTAATATTTACTCTTATTCTATTCGATAAAAAATTATAACCTGGAGATTCTTTTTAGATAAAAAAATTTAATAAAACTTCTCATTTAATTAATAAAAAAAATATTTCATCCTACTTAGCATTAAGTGATGATTAGGGCTCGGATTTCGCCCTTTTTGCCTTTTTTTAATTTATGGCTTAAAATTTAGGCCAATATGATATGTGTACGTTTCATGAAATTCTGAATAAAATAAGAGGCATTTGTTAGTGCCTATAATGCCTATTTTGGCCCATTTTGGGTTTTAGTGCCTATTTCATCTATAAATGCCTTTTTTAGTGCCTTTTTTAAGTTCAAATAGCCAATTTCAATTTTTTACGAGCTATGCATAGCCTAAATTTAAAAATTTTTGAATTATCAAGAAAATATTTCAAGGGGGGGTAAAGGGGGTAATAACCCCTCCCGAGATTTGAAAAAAAAATACTTTTTTTCGAAAAAAAAAAAAAAATTATTTTTAATGTAAAATTATAAAAATTAGTACTTAAAAATTTGATTTCTATTTATATTCTGGCAAACAAGTACAGAATGCACCTTTAAATTACCGAAATTAAGAAAAAATTGTGTTCTGTGCGACCAGTCACACCAGATTACCAAAAATAAGACATCAATTTTTAAATTTTTTAATATTATTTCTTAATTTCTGCCTTTTAAGTGCCTTTTTAAGTGCCTATTTATACAATAAATGCCTTTTTAAGTGCCTATTTTAATAATTTTTAGTGCTTAGTTGCCTGCCTATTTTAAAGATTTTTAGTGCCTATAAATCCGAGCCCTAGTGATGATTTTGAAGAGTCTTTCAAAATTACTCTAATAAATGAAAATATTATTGAAGGTGATAAATATTTTTAAAAAGATATTTTTTTTCATAATTGCGCGCTGAACGAAACAGCTAACAATTCTTTTAATTGCACTCAAATCGAGCCTGGAGCCAATTGGTTGAGCTCCTCTCTATCTATAGAGTAGTTAATTTCTATTCTATTGCATTGATATAGTGAGAATAAGGTTTACACACACACACACACCAAGGGCTGATACAAGAAGGTGTAAAGGGAGTAATTACCGTCCATCTTACTTCGTTACAAAATTCTTCCTTAGAAAATATGTTTTAAAAAAATCGTTTATCAGTATTATAATTTTTGTAAAATTCACTATTCTGGCAAATTCTCTCTTCTCACACACACGAATCTTATTTAGTGAGAAAAAATAATAATTTAAATAATTTTTATCTTTTCCAGAGGGTGGCTTTGCTAGTCTAGTGGTCGCCTTCTCCCTTCATCATGGACCTAATCGCCTGGGCATCAGGATCTCGCACCCTTAGAGGCCGCCTCTCTCTGTCTGCACCAGGTAGACTCTGAAAATTAACTTTTTTCATATTATTATACCCCCCCCCCTCTTTCATTTTATGACATTTGTTTATCATTAATATCTATAGAATTCTGTCTCTCTGTCTTTTAATTAGGCTACCAGCGGATCCCTTTTTTTTTTTTTTTTTTACCTTTTTTCTTAAATTCAGCGAAGTAGCTCGGAGTTACTTGTCAAAAATTAAAATTTTAAAATCCTTTAAAATTATTTCACTTCCAATTTATCCCTAATATAGATACAAAAAATAATGCTTGGAAGTATTTTGGGTTTTAAGGGTTGATTAATGAAGTAAGTCTTCTAATAGTTATTTAATTTCGGATTTATTCCCAACAGAAAGAAATTCTTTAATTTTTATCTCTCATCAATGGGTTTTTGGAGGAATTTTTTTATTTTACGTTAATTATTCATTTATTATCTCGTCTAAAAGAAAAAAAATGTTTGTTTTTTTATATTATATTTAAACCTGTAAAAAAAATTCCTAAAGATCTATCATATGATTTCTATTATGAAAATTGAATTTTTCATTTTTTTTATTTAATATTTCATTAGCTAAGATCATAGGCGTAGCCACGGGGGGGGTTTTGGGGGTTCGAACCCCCCCATTGGACCCAAGCCATGACTAGATATTTAAGCTCTATAATACAAAATACTTTTTCTCTCTATATATTTCATATATAGGATAAGAGAAAGTAAAATATAATAATTTTCTCTAGCTTAAAAAAAAAAAAAAAATTAAATAAAACGCAAAAAATTCGAGAAAATTTTGAATTTTCCCATTGAAAAGAATTGATTTTTGTTATGCTTTATAAAAAATTAAAGCCGCTTAAAATTGATTAAATCTCGCAAATGAAAAATAATAAAAATTATTATATAAATAAATTTTTTATTTTTTTTTCTTAAAGTGGTCTGAGATAGGAGTCTGGTCAAGAGAAACACATAGAGAGACACCCCGGTATTTTAGGCCCATATATTAATACATAAAATTAAGAGATTTGCATTATTTATTGCCTGATACGATTTGATTGAAAAATTGCGGCACTTAATTAAGAAAGGGCGGGCCCGAGCCACCGCGAGGGGGTCCGGGGGGCGAAGCGAAGGTGGGGTAAGTGGCTTGTCATATTTCATTAGACGCCCTATACTGCCTCATTAGTCGGGGTGGGGGGGGAGAAATAATCCCAACCCCCCCCCCCCATCAAAATTTCTGGCTTCGCCTATGGCTAAGATACTGTATTTAAAACAAATATTGTGAAGGGATTCTGGGTTAATTAAAAAAATTTTATAAAAAAAAAATAATCTTTATTGAATATTTAAAACTTATCTTAAGATATAAATAACATAGGAAATAATAATTAAATATTTCTTTGTTTCAGAAGAGAAAACAAAACATCCACGTGCGTCATCTTCATTAGCAAATAATCAACTCATACGCAAAAGAAAATTTTTTTATAATAGTGAGCCGATAGAAATCAAGCAAAGTGTTTTAGTTGCATTCGGCCCGAGCCAGGAGCAAGTCTACGGAGCTCGCCTCGCTATGAAAAGTGCTTCCTTCCCTTCTTTTGCGTTTTTGAAAGGTATTTATTATTTGCACATTTCAATTTATATTTTTTACTTAAAATATAGTTACAAATTTTTCTATCAATTCAAATTTTGAGTTCCCGTTCTAATAAAAATAAAATTACTAAAAAATTCTTTTATCAATATTATTATTATTTTGTTTTTTTGATGAAATTTAAAATATTAAAGTGAGGTGGATAGCTGAGTAGATCTCGTAGTAAGGAAGAAATCGCTCTTTTCTTTCTTCCTTACTACGAAATTTAAAATACTAATACAAAATTTTTTTTTTTTTTTTTACATTTAAGGAAATTGATTACTTTCTCTCCCTCCTCATCCACCACCCCTATTGCAGAGAATTTTGCTAAAACACTGTCTACAAAATGAAACTTTTTTCTGGCCCCGAGAAAATTTCTTCAGATTCTTACGTAAAACGGATTAAGTAAATACGGATTCTACTATGTCCTTCAATATTGCCATGTTTTATCTAAAGGGGTAGAAATTATTTTTTGTCAATAATTTGCAAGGGCTTTGGAATCGCCCACACCTCACCCGATTTGTCCTATATATTTTTTTTTAGTTGAGGGATGTTTACGGAAGGGTGAGGTGGGTCTGTCAGCTGGAATATGTAGAAAATCAGTGAAAAAATTGTGAAAAAATCAGAAAAAATCGATCATTTTTAATGATTTTTATGCATTTTAAGGGATAAAATCCTCCCCCACATCCTCCCCTTGGATCCAAATGTTAATGTTTTTTAACTTTTCACAGAAATGTTAAGGCTAAAATATTCCTTTTCATCCCTCCAAATTTTTTTCGTGGCCCTATAATTAACGAAAAGGGGTGAAAATAAGTAGGGGGCTACCCTCCGAAAACGGTACGTGGTGGGGGAAAACGGAGGTCATATTTGGATTCAGGAGGTCATTTTACTTAAGAATCTGAAGAAATTTTTTCCGGGGTTTTTTTCTTGTAGCACAGTGTTATTGAAAATATAAATTGTAAAACTTTTATCTCTCGTCAATTATATAAATTATAACTGTGATTAACATTTCGTTTTAAAACTATATTATTATTTCTAATAATGTTAACAGTGGGTGGTAAGGTGTGTACGTTTTCCCTTCTAATTAAAATATTATTATCCTTTTTTATTTTTTTGTAAACTCTCCAAACATACACTTGAATCATATATTTAATAAGAAAAAATAATTTTTATTTTTTACAGGGGTCTCTATTGCCAGAGGTCGACTTCTCCCTTCATCCTCGACCTTTTCGCTCATGCATCTCCATCTCTGCCCACTTCGAGACCCTCTCCCTGCAATAGGTGAGTTCTGACATTCAAATTTTTCCATCATAATTAATTTCAAATCACAAATAATAATTTCATTTTTCTGGGATTCTCTATATTTTAATATCTCGAGTATAACAACCCCCCATTTTATAATATTTTATTATCATTTACCGGTAAATCTAAATCTACAAGTCTCCCTCTCTCTCTTTTTTGATTCGGCCTCCTCCAGTTAGTCAGAGAGAGGCTTCTTGTCGTTAATCGAGATGAACTCAACGTTATTTCGAGTTGCCATTTGGTGAGTTTATTTTTCAAATAATATATTCTTTGGGAATGACAAAATTTCACTTATAATTTAATTCTTATTTCAAGCAATTTTTTTTATTTTTTTTATTTTTTTAAAAAACATTCACACTTTTTTCTCATTCACACTCACACTCACACACACATTCACACTGTCTTTTCGGCAGCTCAGGCCATATAAGACATTTACGATAACCGTTATTTATGAATTTATATATATTAGGGTCCAGGCATTTTTATTTAAGCCATCTGGTATCCAGAGGGCTTAAATAAAATCATCGGACTGCCTGGGGTCCGAACCCGCGACGTTTGGTATATGAGGTTAGCACGCTAACCTCTACACCACGCCCCGTGGGCAAGCAATTTAAAATTGAAAACAAATGTTTACTTTCTCTTACCTATATTTCGATTTTCGCTACTTTCCACGATGTTACTTACCTAGCTCAGTTGAGTTAGCCTCTGCATCGGGATTCTATTTACTTGTTGTTGGTTTAAATTTTTTAAAATAGAAGGAAAAGTTCATTGAACGGTATAAAAGTACTATTATATACAGTATTTTAGTATTTTTATCTATTCAGACTAAGACTATAATTTCATTTTTACTTTCTCTTACCTATGCATGTAATATTTATAGAGAGAGAAAATATTTGGTTTCATGTAATAAATTTGATGTCGAGATTTTGATGGATATACACGTTTTGAGATCCCATGAGTCCAAAAAAATGGTTTATGCAACATGGCCTGTCTCAGTGGGGGTGGAGGTGGGGGTGTTTTGTGAACAAAATATCTCAAGAACGAAAAGAGCTAGGAGGTTGAAATTTTATATTTAATTAAAGTACCCCCCTGGCACTTGACACGAAGCTTTAGAACAAAATCGGCCAAAGAGTACTAGTACTTTACTGATGTACTTTTTCAGTTTTTTTTTTTTTTTTTGATTTTCTCAAAATTCGTTCTAATGATTTTGATTAAAATTCATAAATTAATTATTTTTTAGATGATCTTTGAAATGTATATTCTCATTTTTCCCTTGAGATATTTTGAAGCACACTTTCTCTTGTACTTCATAGAAAGGTAGGATCAATGGTTGTAATGATAACAAAATATAAATATTTTTTTATATTATTATATATAGTTTTTTTCTTTTTTTAAATTTATTTATGGTATTTTTCGGCATCGTGGCCATTTAGAACCGGTCCCTATTTATTTCAATTGATTTGTATCCAAATCAATTAATATATAAGGTTTTCGGAGAAAAATACGCGCGCAGGTTTCCACATTAAAATAATTTATTTTGCAAGGGCTTCTCATATTAAAATCTTATAAATTAAAATAGACTCCACAGTGGATATTAAAAAAATTTCAATTAATTTTTACTTACTCTTAATATGGATATTAGGGTGGTCCTCATCCATTGAGGTCATTTTTTTCCTAAAACATTGAGCATTCCCTTTGTTTTCGTCCACTAAATTAATTCCACATTACATTAAAACTAGAAATATATTATTTAGAATCTTTTATTGCTTAAAATTACCTCAAATAATACATAATTAATAGAACGAATAGAGATAGATTAAATTGTTTCATCTGTCAAAGTTCCTCAGCATAAATCTGTTCATATTTCTTTTTCATTTCATAATTATTTGTCACTCGTATTTTTCAATCCGATTATAAAAAATTATATTTAACAAATATGTGAGTAGTTTAGTGTTTAGTCAAATCCGAATTGAGGTATTCATGAATATCAATATCTTTTTCAAATGAATAGGTCTCGAAAATTATTTACAAATTGTCAGAGTTATCAAAAGAAATTGAACAGTGCTTCAAGGCTGTATTTGGACCTCCATAACTCGTTGGCTACTATTCTAATTGGAAGGTGGGAATTGGAGTTTTGGTTCTTTTAAAAATTTTTTTCACAAAATTTAACTTGAAAATTTTTTTGTTTCTTTTTTACTAATTTCTGACTGTTGAAGGAAGTTTTTATTTTATTTTGGGATCTTAATAGCCTATTTGGACTGCATTTTCAATCAATACTCTACTAAAATAAAATATCATACATTCCTATTTCGAGTTTTTTAATCTAAAATTTATTATCAAAATTTTTCCATTAGCTAAAAAAATTAAATTGAAATTGGATTATCTTTTTATCGATGAGGGTTGGTTGCGTTGATTGGGGGGATGTTTCAGTATGAATAATGAATATTTTAAATCATCTTTTAATTGTTTTCCATCTCTAAATAACATTAGATCAGAATACTATTTTTTTAATTTTTTTCCAAAATGTAATTTCTTATTACAATCATTTTTATAAAGAGAGACATATAAAATTCAGTCTAGTTTTAAACGGGTCAAAAGTCGCACGTCTTCTGTGCGGAATTTATATTAAAGTGAATATTTATATAACTCACCCACCACACTTCTTAATAAAATCCGAATCTTTCTAATATCAAACCAAATATTAATTTCTCTTACTACTATATGCAAAATAGAGAGGAAGTATTATTTAGTAATCTCCCCCTCCCCCAAAATGAATAAATTTTAATATATTTTCTCTAAAAATTATTTTTATTTTAATTGCCTTCTCGTTTAATTTTCTTGTCTTTCTTTTGTGAAAAAATAATTGCATCTTAAAAAAAAAAACTATTTACCTTGTTGATATCTATTAATTCTTGTATTTTCTTTCTACTTATTTAATTATTATTGGCAATACGATTAGGGTGGTTCACTCCTAATTAGATTATTTAAAAAATTCGCGATTAAATAAAATTTACTATTTATTTTCTTAGTACTTTTTTAAATCTAAACTTATTAGCCTCTACTCATAAATATTTGGGGAAAAAAAGTGAGAATCTTGTAATTGTTCACATTTAATTTTAATTATTATTTTCTCTAACTTGTTCATTTGCCAGAATATTTTGTTAACACTGGATTCCGCAACAAGAAACAAGATCTTAAACTCATGCGATGCACGATGACATGCATTCGGGGAAACCCGACTTAACACAAACATTTTCAAAATTGATATCTTCAAATTTGGGAAAATAATAATTAAATTGAATATCTATTTGCATAAATATAACACTTTTAAAATTTTTTTTATTAACCAGAGAGAGGCTTCTTGTCGTGAATCGAGATTAACTCAACGTTATTTCGAGTTGCCATTTGGTTTAACCCCGTAGCTCAATTCCTTCATGTTTAAATTGAACACAGATACAGACAGACAGACCATGTTGCGAAAACCATTTTTTTTTATTCATGGTACCTTAAAACATGTATAGACCTATACATCAAAATCTCGACGTCGAATTTTTGACATGAATCCAATACTTTCTCTATATATTAACATATATAGAGGTAAGAGAATGTAAAAAATTGTCCTCATTTTCAAGTGATTAAAATAATATTTATTAATTAATAAAAGCAAAAATTTTATTAATAATTGTGCTCTGCTATTTACGATTGACTAGAAAATATATTTAAATAATAGATATTTCTTCAATAATTAGGAAAGGAAATTTGGTTTATTAAAACAATAATAAAAAAACTTTATTCAATATCAATTTAAATTGTCATATCTAGTTGTTAAAATATTCAAAAAAATAGATATTTAATAATCATTAAATATATTTTCTTTTGTTTCAGTATCTCTTGATGTGTTACTTGGCTACGAGTCAAAGTCAGCTAAAACAAATCAACATGCAAATGAGGGAGCATCAAAAAGAAGCGAAATCTCAACACGTATCTTTGTCATATAAGCATCGAACTTGTCGCCCGAGCATCCCCATCGAAGCGCACCCCGAGGGTCTCTCTTTCTCTCTCTTCACTAGGTAAGTCCTACAGTCAAATTTTTTCTATTTATCTCATCATTTCCTGGGAAAGGTCATTCATTCTCTCTTTTAAAATCTCTTATAGGCCTAAAAAAATCCTCCCTCATTTTAAGATACTTGATTATGATTTCTATAGAAGACTCTCCCCCCCCCTTTTTTTTCATTATTTTTACCAAATCATTTTAATAACAAATCAACTTTCTTGATTATGAAAATAAAATTCAAAAATTTCTTCATACAATTTCTAATTCTGTATGAGAATATTCTAACTTAGAATAATAATTAAAAAATTATCTCCTTTCTATATTAGGTCTATAGAAATGATTGGGAGGGCAATGAGAAAATTCTTTCTATATGGGGGTGAGTTTTGAGGGTGGGTAAATAAAGGGAGATTTCGAATTAATTTCCAACTGATAAAACCCCGTTAGTTTGCGAGTGATTGGAATTTTTATAAATAGAGAATTTATTTGATAATTTTTTTTTTCTTGGGCGCTCCTCTGAGCAATGCTATTTCTCTATCGATCGATGTCTGCTTGTTTGCTGGTTGCCTGCATGTCAGGCGGTTTGTCATTTAGTCGAGACATGAGTCAGTCGTTTGGACTTCTTTCTCAATCACTCTCTCTCGTGTGTTTAGTTTTTTTTTATCTTGTGTTATTTGTGCAAATAAGAGGTTCATCCCCCCAACCTAATTTACTCCCCGTCTGTCATCATATTATTACGGTAATTATTCTTTTCATATCTCATTTTCATAATCAATTTTTTTTTCTTTTTTCTCTCTTAAAATATACTTATAAAATTATCCAATTTTTAAATACAACACTATGATGAAGTTCTTTGGCCAATTTTGTTCAAAAGCTTCGTGTCACGTCCCATGGGGGTGCCTAACTTAAATATAAAATTTCAACCTCCTAGCTCTTTTCGTTCTTGAGATATATTGTTCACACACACACAGACAGACCATGTCGCGAAAACCACTTTTTTGGATTCAGGGGACCTCAAAACGTGTATATCCATCAAAATCTCGACATCGAATTTTTGACATGAATCCAATACTTTCTCTCTCTATATATTAACATACAGTGCCTGACAAAACTAAAGCAACTGAGTCGGAATGTTCGGGTTTTCATCTTTTAAGCGGTTATTACTCCGTTCGTTTATAATGGATTATAATGATTGAGGGGTCTCTGAATTCTCTGAAGAATTCTTAATAAAATGACGTACTATACATGGTATATTTTTATTTATTTCAAAAATTAGAAACAAAAATCTACAAAAAAGAAAAAAATAAGAAGAAAAGAGGATTGACAAAACTAAAGCAACTCAAGTGATTGAATGTATAAAAAGGGAAAATTTCTTATTATTATTAATTAATTTCTTAATATTTTGTAATAAATCCATTGTAGTCGATGACAGCCTGTCATCTGAGGGGCATTGAAGAAATTAAACTGTTAATACAGTGATAAAAGTACAGTAATCGACAACAATCAACATGACTCGCAAAAAATGTCGCGATTATTTTAAAATCAATATTATTGATGAATTTTTAAGTAGAATATCCCAAAATGATATTACCACAAAATATTCCATTAATAAATTCATTATTTCTCGATGGATAAAAAAATATAAAGAGAAAGGAACTGTGAAAACAGTTCATGCGGGTGGGAGATCCCGAAAAACATCGCCGTGAACTGACGCTATGAGTGTAAGGGAAGTTAAAGAATGCCAGCAATTAATCCCAGAGAAGTTGTAAATGACCTCAAATGATCATTTCTCCACAGATGCAGGCCGAAGAGCAAGAGAAGCATGGTCATAGTGCTACGCAACCTGCAGAAAAGCCCTAGATCAGAGAGGAACATCGGCGGGCTAGGCTAAAGTTTGCCAAGGAGCATTTGAATTGATCTCTGACAAGTTGAGGGCGGTACTTTTCTCTGATGAGTGCAAATTTAATTCCTATTCAGTTCAATTCAAATGCTCCTTGGCAAACTTTAGCCTAGCCCGCCGATGTTCCTCTCTGATCTAGGGCTTTTCTGCAGGTTGCGTAGCACTATGACCATGCTTCTCTTACTCTTCGGCCTGCATCTGTGGAGAAATGATCATTTGAGGTCATTTACAACTTCTCTGGGATTAATTGCTGGCATTCTTTAACTTCCCTTACACTCATAGCGTCAGTTCACGGCGATATTTTTCGAGATCTCCCACCCGCATGAACTGTTTTCACAGTTCCTTTCTCTTTATATTTTTTTATCCATCGAGAAATAATGAATTTATTAATGGAATATTTTGTGGTAATATCATTTTGGGATATTCTACTTAAAAATTCATCAATAATATTGATTTTAAAATAATCGCGACATTTTTTGCGAGTCATGTTGATTGTTGTCGATTACTGTACTTTTACCACTGTATTAACAGTTTAATTTCTTCAATGCCCCTCAGATGACAGGCTGTCATCGACTACAATGGATTTATTACAAAATATTAAGAAATTAATTAATAATAATAAGAAATTTTCCCTTTTTATACATTCAATCACTTGAGTTGCTTTAGTTTTGTCAATCCGCTTTTCTTCTTATTTTTTTCTTTTTTGTAGATTTTTGTTTCTAATTTTTGAAATAAATAAAAATATACCATGTATAGTACGTCATTTTATTAAGAATTCTTCAGAGAATTCAGAGACCCCTCAATCATTATAATCCATTATAAACGAACGGAGTAATAACCGCTTAAAAGATGAAAACCCGAACATTCCGACTCAGTTGCTTTAGTTTTGTCAGGCACTGTATATCGGTGATTCTTTTTACAAACCGAACACTTTCTGGCCGACATGTTTTTGATTTGGCTGAAATTTTTTTTACGTGTTCTATAACGAAAAAAAAGATAGCCATCCGCGAGGATTTTCTTTTTCTTTAATATTTTGGGAAATATCGCAGGTCGAAAATGTGAAAATTTGATGATTTTCTGCTTAGACGCTCACTTTTAAAAATTCATAACTCTGGTTCTATTTGAGCTAGAAAAAAACTTTTTTTACCATTTTAAAGCTAAAAGAGTGAACTTTAAGAAAAAAATTGTTCCACCAAAATTTATTAAAGATTTCACATTGTTATCAACAATTGAAATCGAGTCGTCAGTCAGTTGTTTTCTTGTTGATCCTGGAGTCCGTTCGTTTGAAAGAATCCCTGAAAAGTGTTTAGGTTCTCTTATATTGTGTTTATATAGGGTGTAATCGGGTTCACATTTTTCCTTCTCATTTTAATATCATTAATATTTTTCCTTAAAAATTAGTGTAAAAAAAAATAGGTGTTGGCTGTGTCTTCTACACAGCCGGTGGCTTTTTAACGTGACAACGTCTTTTGCTTGACTTCAAAAAAATTTTTTTTCTCTTACCTATATTGAAATATAAAGAGAGAAAGTATTGTTTTTGTTTTTTTTTTTTACTAGTAGTTTGTTTTCATAAATAAACATGTTCAAACATTTTCATTGAAACAATATATGACAGGTGTGGCCAAACTTTTATCCATTAAGGGCGACATATGCTTAAAAAATGAGGTTTTTCGAGAAAAAAACCAATTTTTGAGTTAATTACTCGGGATTTTTTTATTTATTCTATTAGAGGTTATCTTTCTGCACCAAATGACATCCCATTTAGTCTGATCTGATTAGCCGTTCGGAATCTACAGGGGTTTAAAATTTCGAAAAACGAAATCCCGCCGAGTGCTCTCATGCGGTAAAATGACGTCATATCAAAAAAATGAAAAAATAACCTCTGGGTATTGAACCACTCTTTCTAAAACTATATTTAGATTTAATGTAGCTTTTATGGTCAAGTCGCTATGCGTTGCACAAGTAGGGCTATTTTTCGATATTTTTTTGTCTAAAAAATGAGGTTTTTCGAAAAAAAAAAATTAATTTTGGAGTTAATTACTCGGGATTTTTATATTTATTCTATTAGAGGTTTTCGTTCTGCACCAAATGACATCCCATGTAGTCTGATCTGATTAGCCGTTCAGAATCTACAGGGGTTTAAACTTTCAAATTAGAATTTACCGCAGCGCGGTAAAATAAAATGGTAGGAAAAAAATAAATGGTGAAATCTTTAGCTGAAAACTCATTCTTTCTAACCGTATATTTCCCATAATTATACCTCTTAAGACAGAGGAGTTATTCAAGCCAATAAACTTTTTCGTGCATGCCCCTCTAACATGCCACTATAGACACATGATTTGTAAGACGTTGTCACGTCAAAAATCGTTTATTAATATTATTGAAAAGTACTCAATTAATATTATTTTTTATTTTTTTTTGTAAACTCTTTTTTTTTCTCACACAAACACACGAATCATATTTAATAAGAAAAAATAATAATTTTTATTTTTACAGGGCCGACTATCGCTAGAAGTTGACTCACCGACCTTGTTTGAGGACCCCATCTCAATACACTTCCAGTCTCTCTGTACCTAGTAAGTCCAGACTATCCAATTTTTTCAATTTATTAGTTCATATCACAAATATTAAGGAGTGATTTTTTTTTGGAGATGGGTTAAAATAGCCATTTATGAAATAAATTATATAAAATTCTTTGTCATTTAATTTAAAGAAAAAACTATTTCAAAATATCTTAATTTTTCTAAAAAAACTTCTCCATTCTTCACCCCTTATCAATTACTTAAATATGTCGAGAGGGTTGGATGGGGCAAATTACTTGAATATATATTTATCTATTTTCTATAAAATTTTCCATAAAAATGACTCAATTTTTTTTTAATAAAATGAAATTAGAAACAAATCAAGTACTTAATTAAAAAAAATTATTTTCAAATATTCCATTATCTGAATGAATTGAGATAAAAATTATAATTAAAATTGTATTAATTCCCCATTTGAAGCTAAGCTAAATACTCAAAAAACATACTAATATACTTTTATATTTAAACATGAGAAAGGAAAGGATTACGGGAAAATAAAACAATTATTTAATAAAATAATCTTTATTGAATACTTAATATATGATGATAGAAAATGATTTAAAAAAAAAAAAAAATCTGGTGTGACTGGCGCACAGCACACAACTTTCTCTTACCTTCGGTAATCGAAAGTTGTGTACTGTGCTTGTCTCACCAGATTTTTTGTGTCGACATGTATTTAGTTTCCGACAGTATGGTATATTCGATTTTCAAGATGTAAAATTTATAAGTATGGCAAAATGTTTATATTTTGTTACTATGGCAACCATTTCTCCTATCTTTTCTATGGAGAACAAGAGTAAAGTGGTCTTCAGAAGATTTCAATCACAAAATGAGAATATACATTTTAAAGAGCAACTAAAAAATAGTTGATATATGAATTTAAAAAAAAATCGTTGGAGCGAATTTTGAGAAAATCGAAAAAAACTGAAAAAGTGCATCAGTAAAGTACTAGTACTCTTTGGCCGATTTTGTCCAAAAGCTTCGTGTCACGTCCCATGGGGGTGCCTAACTTAAATATAAAATTTCAACTTCCTAGCTCTTCTCGTTCTTGAGATATTTTGTTCACAGACAGACACACAGACAGACAGACAGACCATGTCGCGAAAACCACTTTTTTGGATTCAGGGGACCTCAAAACGTGAAGATCCATCAAAATCTCGACATCGAATTTTTGACATGAATCCAATACTTTCTCTCTATATATATATTACATATATACATAGGTAAGAGAAAGTAAAAAATATTTCTTTGTTTCAGAAGAGAGCAAATGCATCTGCGTCAAGGGGCCAGTCGATTGAACTCATCTCTCTGCAAAGTGCCTCTCTTCGAGTGCGATTCTATTAGTGTGAATAAAACGTCACACACACCTACTCTCTCCACAATTAAAAGGTATTTATGCTTATGCATATTTCACTTGGGTTAACATTTTAGTTTTATTTAAATATTTATAAAATTATCCTTTGCCTCATGGGCGTAGCCAGGGGGGAGGCCGTTGCCCCCCCCCCTGGCTGGTCCTAAAAATAAAAAAAAACAAGCAAATATATATTTTTCCCATTGGGAATTTTTTTTTAACACCCCAATCCACTACATTAATTTAATTTTTTTTTTAATTTAAATAAATAATTAATAATCTATGTAGGCTATATATTAATTGCAAACCCCCTCTCGCCCTACGAGGGGTTGGCCCCCCCTAACAAGAAGTCTGGCTACGCCCATGCTTTGCCTAAAAACTGGAAAGCAGAGGATGTAAACGCTCGGGTGTCCATCTTTAATATCATTAATATTTTTTCCTTAAAAATAAGTGTAAAAAAATCGTTTATCAATATTATTTTTTATATTTTTGTAAACTCTTTTTTTCTACACACAAACACATGAATCATATTTAATAAGAAAAAAATAATATTTTTTATTTTTTACAGGGGAGTTCGAAACCAGCTTGCCGCAAATAATCCAACCGAAGTCTCCTCTTTGAGTAGGAAAGTGGCAGAAAGTCTCACCCCATAGACACAAAGTGCCTTAAAAATGAGGATGTCTCCGACTTGGCTAACTCGGAACCTGCCGAGAGGTGTGGGGCGGGTTACTTTGAAGGGAGATGGAAGTACCTCATAAAATCCATCGCGTGTCCATCTGGTGAGTTAAATGTATTTTTCTAATAATTTTAATAATTAGTAGCTCTTATGTATATATAACAAGAAAAATGATCCAAGAATCAAAAAAATGACAAATTTTGGGTACCAATTTTATTTTTTAATTAAAATAAAGCCAAATTTTTTATTGTATCAAAAAATTTCATTATTCAATTCATAACTCATACAGTATGATTTTCTAATACCTTTCATTAATTAAAATTATGATACAGCAAATATATTTAATATTTTAATAGAAATGACAAATAATTAAAATTTTTGTTCCCGGATCACCTGATAGGGAATTCGGCATCACGAGA